>JAOQGN010067149.1:0-12416 GCA_027564295.1 Himantozoum antarcticum
TTTTTCTAAAACCACATTGAGGTGGGGATAGTAGACCATTTGTTTCAAGGAAATCTAGGATTTTATTGTTTAAAATTAAAACCATGTAACCACTAAAATTGGCAATCTGAAATATTGCATGCAACTGAATCACTAATCACCATTACTCGTATTCCTTGCCAATCCATTATGTCCTTTCAGATATACATGTAAGTTATCTTAATTTTAATTTTTGAGCGCTCAAGTTATTTACCAACTACAATCCTACGCACTACCAAAACTAGATCGACGGATCATTTTGTAATTGCCGTAAATACATTCAGCTTGCTATGACAGTGTCATATATATACATGTACCATCTTTGCCATTGTACCTTGATTGCATCCTACATACAGTATATGTAATATTATACTGTATATTAAATGCTTACATGCATGTAATTGTAATGTGCCATGTGTACATGTACCTTGCCATGAAGCTGTTTGACAGGAACTTCTTAGCAGTGGACATAACTGCACTTATGTCCACTGAGCCAAGTGATCTCCTGGTCACTTGGCACAAGCACATAATCACAAGCACACTTTCAACCTCAAATCACTGAATTGCACCCCACATTACTAGAACAATGAATAAAAAACATGCCCAACTTTCAGGATTGAAATGAGCTATTATATAGCATGTGCAACTAAACACCATCTGTAAATGTTTATACTGGCATGTAGCTTTATGATAAAAATTAAAATGGGAAGCACATTGTAGTAAAATTAATTATTATTTAAAACCAACAGTTTCGACCAGGAACCCCTTGATGTCGTCAGGGTCATCGTCTTTACACCCAGATGATGACCAAGGGATTTGTGGTCGAAACTGTTGGTTTTAAATAATAACTAATTTTGACTACAAGATGCTTCTATTTTAACTTTTATCATAAACAAAACACCATATGCATCTAGGGGACATCAGTGTAATTCAGCAGCACAGGGAAGAATACCTATAATATTATTCAATCAATCTTGCAAATCAAATGCTAAGTACTTATTATTGTGTGTGTTTCAGGGCTTGCAGGCTAATATTGGAATGGGCGATTGGCTATTAAAGATGCAGAAGCCAAAACAAACAATAATTACAAGTATAGTACCCTGAGCAACTTTAGGCTCTTATTACTGTCTAGCTTTATCAATGAGTGTGAACGTTAAAACAGAGGGTGGGTCTTCACAACATCCTCACTTGTGCTACTCTCCTCTGGTAATAATCCTTTATAATAATAGGGACATGTTTGCTCAGCAAAATAACACATATTAGTGAAATTGAATGGCATAAGTACAATGATATATAACAGGGAAGAATAGCTGTAGATGCAAGCTGCTTATAGCTCACTGTAATTAATTATATATTATTTCACTGATCTCTGTATCTCTTGGCATCGAGTGCAGCATTTCCTAGTATTCAGTAGACTCTGTGTGCTAACAACGGGGTAAGTCTCTATCATGATTGTAACAATTTTGTACTTTGTACATCATAATATTATATTATTATTACAGCATAATTATCCTGTACATATTTAATGCCCAATCTGTAGAATAGGGCCCAAACGCATTTGTGCCCCACAATTAATGGGAATTGCACTTGCAGCAGGGTACTCACTTATTCATGAGTGAAGGGATTATTTATTTATGAATCTAATAAAATCGATATTCTATTGGCGATTATACCCAATAGAAGAGAAACATTTTAATTTTGCTGTAGGAAATTTGCTCCTTTATACAAATTTCGAGTTTTGGAAAAATATTTGTAACTATTTCAAAATTGTTAGTAAATTTGTTTTCCGTATTTAAAATTCGCTAATCAGAAATTTGCTGAAAGTTTTATCCATGGGGTTTGGTTTTAGAGCCATCTAGCAAAGCATTATTCCATACACAGTTCCGTCCTGCTGCCTGCAGTTAGTGTATAGTAGAGTAGGCGAACACAGAAAATCTCTTGGTGGCCCAGTAACCCATTTGTGGTGGATATTATTAGTATTTAGTCTTCTGTCCACATTCCGTAATTGATAAATATCATTATAGTTGTTAAAAATGTAGAGCAATGTTGCAGAATGACTTATATGTTTATAAGTAATATTTTTGTATCTAGATATATCCATGATAGATATAGCCGTAGAAATATCTTTGTAAAAATTCTTGTATCACAATTTACAAAGATTTACAGCGAAAATATTATTGTAATTCGCTGAAGAACATGTAGTACAAATTGTGGCTGCAACATGCGCTTTTTTATTTGCTGAAAAGATCATCCGCATTTTATTTCCTAAATCAAGAAGGCGTGTGCATCGCTGAAGTGTTTGGCATCTAGTTTGTCATATAATACTGTTTGTAGTTTGGATACAGGCAAAACACTCTGCATTCTTTATTCGTTAAAGGTTAGCCTAACAACCTCGCATTGGAACCTAGATCAAAAACTGCTTTATTTTAAGTGGACAGAGCCCAGCCCACTACGATCATGCAGTGGTTGTGCAGTGGTACTGCATTGATGGTTCATGCACATTAACCACAAAAATGTATGTTCGAGTTTTATTTACAACCTTGGAGGTTTCATTGTTGAAAAGTTCATTGGAAACTACCTCATTATTAATGTGCAGTAGGTTTCAGAAAATGAGCTGCTGCTGTTGAAAAAGATGTCTCTCTTTGGCCATGGCAATTTTAAGCGATGAAACCTCAAAATTTTGATTTAATTGAAACAATATAAAACTGTAGCAGGATGTAATGTCTATTTAGAGAGCGCAATAGGAAGCAATAATATAGTACATGTACATGTATTATGGCTTTGTTACACATCAAATACATTTGTCTACTTCGGAAGAAAATGAAATAACTTTTCATTAAATGCTGTAATGGTGGTCCAAGATAATGAACAATATGAACAATAATATGAACATTATATTATTATATAATTCATGTATTATTTTATGCACTGTGTGTACTAAATAGCCTGCATGAATAACACACATACAGACGTGTTATGCATAATAGTCAATAGTGTGCATTTGGATTGATATGGTTAAATCATGCAGCAATTAATAGAATTAGTAAGCTATCATCACAATATTATTAGCCTGTATGCAGGGTGTATAAAATCTTGCCACTTCTACTCTCAGCTGCCCATGAAAGCATAAAATGGTAGTTATAACTAATATTAATTGATATATAAAAATTGATTGTGAGCCTGCTATATCTTGAAAACAGATTTGTAGAAATTGTTGTGCAAAATGCAATGATATTCTTTTTTTCTTAATCCTAGCTTGCAACGTCATCAAATAATTAAAAATATTCTAAAATTATACACTTGGCTCTCCAAATTATGTAGTTCATAACAGGCATATTTCGCATATTTTTAATTATAAAATCTATTCACCAGCTCAACGCAAGTTTAGGAAGCTAAATCATGATGCAGTTAAATGCCTTCGAAACCAGAGGCTAAGTAATCTGCAGAGAGCAGCCGAATTAGGTCAATGGATCATACAGCTGCCTTATCCTTACTCCCATGCAGGAGATACAATGTTGATATAATAATGTACTTTTCTAGCTTGTTGCAAGACAGACCGAAACACTTGCTTGTGATGTGGGAGACCTGTGTTGAATCCAGGGTCGAATCATATCATATACACAGCATTCAAATGTCCCCAATTTTATTTCTGATAATTTCATATCTGTACAGAAAACAGAATGGTTGGCTCAAGCGATGCTCGCACTACTAAAGCTCTTCAGAATTTACAAGGAGATAATTATGAGATCCCAAAGAGCACTCACATGCTATCACACCTGACTAATGGCAGAGCTTTGAAGGATTACAAGGTGGCTGGTAAAATTCCTTTTCAGTTCGGTCCCCGCGCCTGTCGGTGCGCCTTCAGATGACGTTCCATTACACCAGAACCCCAACCCCAGATATAAGCTAAAGTCAAGGTGACCAAATTAAAAAGAAACTTTGCCCATAATACTATAATTATAATAATTATATCCATTTGCATGATATGATGCATATTGTCATTAGAATAAGACAACTCCAAGACTATGCCATCAAATAATGTGATAGTATCTTTAATTAATATAGAGATATAATAGTGCAATACTAGTGGGAAATGGCATTAGCTATACTGTCAATGACCCGAGGCACCCTAACTAATGTATGGGTCCACTATATCATCAACTCTGGCCACCAATGCAGTTACTGAGATTAAATTCTGCTGCGCGTCGATTTAATGCTGAAGATATACTGGAATTTCAAATTTGCAAAACAAACATGATAGTAGTTAAATACTTATTGTTTTGACAATCGTAGCTGAATTCTTGCTCTCAATCTTTAACTACCAACTCATAGTCCCATCAGAGCCAAGTCGGTCGATCACGTTGAGCTGTTAAATTGTAATTTATTAGAGTTATCCTCTCTCAAGACGTTGCATCACATCATTGCGTATTTCTGGTTGTCTCACATCATCGATATGCTCTCTGTTTTTTGTGTGCTCTCTGTTATCATTTGTGGCTAGAAACAAAATAAACAGCTTTACTCTACTCATTATCCACAGTAAAGTAAATCCAGGAACTGCTATTATTTTACTGCATATTTACAATAAATCCTAGTGCTTTTTGAACAATACTTACGGATTTGAGTAAAATCTGAAAATCAGTGCATCTCTAGACTCCATTTATGTCCATTTAATTTGAGATTAGTGACTTTATCTTTGCTACTAACTAAAGCAGCTCATCCCGTTTTTATGTGTGTAACAATTCTTACCTCCACTATTATTGGAAGAACTGTAAACTAATCTCTCTCAGTTTGTTATCCAATAGTACGAAACAGCTCGCAAGCTTGTACGTCGCCAAGAAGAACTATTGAGGAATTTAGGCAAAGTAAGAGCACAAATGGAGCAAGAGGAAACTCAAATTGGCAAAACTAAAGACTACTATTGGGGAAGTAGAGAAGAAAAATTTGGACACACTCTCGACCGTGCTGAAGAGCTTCGCAGAACTAGAGAAATAAATAAGGTTAACTCGATTTATTTTCCATATACGCATTCACATAAATTTTATGACCAGCCCTAATAAGTATTCTATGTATAAGTGTGTATGTACATGTGTACGTATGGGCACCTGTGTGGGGATGTTTGTCTGCGTGTGTATGGTTGCACAGTTTTTTATAGTTTGGCACTGAAATGCCTGGCTTTTATCTAACAGCCATGGTTAAATCTTGCTCACAATCACAACAATAAGAAAGACAATTTGACGCATCAGGCCATATTCATTTCACAGAGTTGGACTATGTTGACAATCATTTAAACTGATAAATTGTGTAGTGGAAAGTTTGATATGGAATATATGAAACATCCGGCTGTTAAAAAATCCGTCATGCAGTTGTCTACTCTGCTTATAGCAACTTCAAATCCTCCACAGTTATAATTATGCTGATTGCAGTCTAATCTTCAGTCTCTATGTTCTATAGACTGACACACCGGTCAAACAGCAAGAATTGAGGCATAATATGTATTGCTCATATTTTATATGTAGGCCTATTTGCATCATATTGAGGTTGGGAGAAGGTCTGATGTAGTTTTTATAACTTGTGTATTCTTATAACATTCTTACAAAATTATTATTTTCTTACGACTTCATGTATCATATCACTGAGCCACTCCATCGACCTCTACAGTTGGCACACGATAGACTTATTTCTTATATATTTTGTCCTATATTTATCATACATGTATATCAAAACATATAGAACAATCTTACTGCTGATAATCTTTCCATGAATAAAATAATATAACGAAAATACCTGCCTTTCTGTAGGCCAACAGTACTACAATCAGTTTTCTGTTCATATTTACAACACTTGCTAACAAAGACATGGGCAATATCTGCTCCTTTATTCATAGCATTGGGCTGCAGGACTACAAATGGCGATACAGACACAATTATCTAGCATATAAATATACTAATAAGCAATAATAATGATAGACAAGCTTGTAGCAGCTGGTTGTAGAGAGAGGTGAGAGGAGACAATTCCAATATTGTATAACTTGATCACTGTAATTCGCATTATAAAAAAGTAGCAGAAGAGAAATGTGCACGTTGATTACTCAGATAATTGTTAATATATGACAAATTTAAGTACTATACGAAGATTATGTTTTACCAGCTCAACCCGTAAGATAGAATTATTGCTATGGTGTGATGCTTAACTACTGGATTGATATTATTGTTATCATTAATGCTGGATTGATATTATTGTCGTTAGGTTATGGAGCCAGAAATTGTTACTTTAAGAAGTCCAAGATTGTCAAACACTAAGAGTACATATAAAATAGAAGACAAAAAGTGTACTGGAGAGGAACGTGGGTATACTGGAAAAGTGGGTGGAAAGAAATTTCAATCAGAAATTGACAGACTAAAAGGACAAGTTGACAAGATTGCTAATCGCTATAAATATGATATTGGTAGGATAACATTCAAATATGTTATATGATATACATGTTTATGTACGATAACTGCTGTGTATGTGTTCTAAGTTCTACATCTTCGTGTCTAGGACTATCTGTTCTAAGTTCTATGACTTCGTGTCTAAGACTAGGTGTTCTAAGTTCTACGACTTCGTGTCTAAGACTAGGTGTTCTAAGTTCGAGGACACAATCATGATTGCATAATATTAGGAGGAGAAGACACTGCCTACATTTTATTTCAGCCCCCTTATCAATGAGCAAAATATGGTACAAGCTGCAGCTTATCAAACTAACAATAGAAGTATGCATACATGTTAGCATTAGCAGCCTGCACTACAGATAAAGTGACTCAATGAAAGACATTTTGTTACGGTGATCTTTCCGCACACCCGCCACTAAACTCTTTTGCTCATCTAAATTATGTATCATTGATTTTATTATAAGCATACAAGTCAGCAGTCATTAGAGAGTTTTAGCACGGAGTTATCAGCTCGACGGCGTCGAACTGTTATAAAACTGAACTGTTATAAAATGCTTAGTGTTATAATATTATTTGAAATACATTGCATATGAACATGCAAAGAGATCGGTATACTATGCATAATTATTGCATCGTGCCTAATAAAATAGCACAACTGTTAAAGTCCAATACCCCAATCTAAATAGTGACATCACTCTGTACAGATCTGTTTATTTTTCATATACATGTATTAATTTGTTATGTTATTCACAACTGAGCATCATACTCACACCATACAGACAAGTAAACCTGGAAATATCAAAACTCCAAAGGTAGGCATAGCCATAACATCTACAAAATTAAAATGTCACTACAGCTGCCAACAATATGTAAGGAGATTTTAGAAAATAACTTATAATGTGTAGGATTCAAAGCATAGCAAACCATATCCCTTTGTCGGAACAGTAATACGTTAGCCTGGGCTACCTTACCGATGGCATTATTTCTACTTTCAGTACATTTGTATATCATATTGTGTACAGATATTGAAGAACCTAGATCTGAGGCTATCAGATGCAACGAAGCAGAGTATTACCCAGGAGCCAGCTATGTCAAGCACATGTATCCTGATGAAGGAGAGGAGGTATATGTCAGTGGACCGGAGTTAGCCCAGTACTTTCCCGTTGCCCGCTATGTTCTTTATTAAGCCACTATACTTTCCTATTTCGACCCTTAAAACTCATTTCCTCATTACAAGGTACATGCATGTTACAATTACAATAACGTATGTAGATATTATTTATAGCTACAACCTACAAATAGTAGTCAATTACTGTTTTACTATCCTACTGGAAGAAATTATTGGTTGAAATTAATTTTAGCTTTATTGTAGTCTTAATTTTTTAATTTCGCTAATGGAAAATTTTAGAGTTATCTTATTAAAATTTGAAGGTCTTATATAGAAAATAATTATCGTATGTGATTTTAAATTTTTGCTAGTTCAAAATTCGCTAAAAAGAAAGTCCGTTAATTCAGTTTTGTGCTGGGGATTTACCAAATTTAAGTCTGCTATTCTTCCAGTAGGGAGTCACCCCATCCTCTCCTCACTGGGACCCGATTGTTGGGCAACTCATTCATTTCATTGATATGACATGCAAAGAACAAATATCCTTATCGCATAGGGATATCTTTGCAGATTAGATTGTGCATCCTAGCCTGTCCTGCTAAGCTTTTCACAATTTGGAGTTGCCCCCACGATGAGCCTGAGCAGCAACTAGTCGTTGCTGTCGTCGTTGTTTGTTTCTCGTTTCCCAGACCGGAGGGAGGGCAACTTCAAATTGTGACAAAGCTTGGCAGGACAGGCTAGCTACGCCCTCTCTAGTATGTGATTGAGTATGCATAGTAGACTAGATATAGGGAAGGTACGTTGTGCCCTCCCTACTATGTGATCTATGTTGAACAAGATTTGCCAATGTAACATTAGCAGTACGCATATTGAGATTTTGTTATGTTTATAGGCAGATCTATACTACCACCATGCCTATGGCGAGGAGACGCCCCAATACCTTACAGTTGAAGGCAATATATACAGACTCATTTCTCAAACGAAGTGAAACAATGACAACATAAACAGAGATGCGAGGCAGCTGAGAGTTGTATAACAATTAATAGACTAGATTTGACCGTTAGAGATACAATTTAATTTGTATTCACTATTAAATATATAATAATGCACATTTTTAATTTAATCTGATTACATGTATGATGTTCTATGGAGGTCAGCAGTATTGTAAAATATTTGTGGTGTAGTTTAACTCTAGTTTCCCTCAACTTCGCTCGCACCGAAAAAGTTTCTATTTTAAGCATTCAATCATCAGGACAGATTATACTCTTCATGTTGACTATTGGTAAAGAGCCAGTTAAGTACAAATCTTACATCAACCCCTATGCCTATGCTCCCTATCAATACCCTCTAGATATAAAATAAATCTTCCATCATCTACAATCACAGAGAGCTCTGTGAAATGCATAACTATAATACTTATCGCTATTAGTCGGAGAATATTATGATTATGCCTTTATATTAATATACTTCAGCCCATGCAGAATACAGATATTATATTTGCCTTCCATTATATTAGATATCCATGATGTGACGCAGCAGACGTACAATTTCTGTGCACTGACATGTTTGTAACAACTAATATTTTCATTGGCTCATTCTCATTGCTAACATTTACTTGCATAATAGTATTTTATTTTTTGGAGTTGTCTGTACGTTAAAGTTGGTTAACATCCTTCACACAAAGAACAGACAACTCCGTATTTGTGATGTTTTTAAAGTTGACTGATGAGTACAATGACTTTTTGACCTTGGATATAATTTAAACAATAAAGCAACAAATGGAATATGAATAACATGGGAATAATGTTATAGCAAAATTAATAAACACTATTAACTACATAAACATAAAAGTACTGATCCATTCCTATTGGTACGTCATCCTCATACCGTGTTTCCAATACATGAAGCAATTAGCATGTTTTTTTCACACTAAAGTGAACGTTACGATTACGATAATCGTTACGATAAATACCACCATAGTCAACTTTAGTGGTATTTGTAGATCCAGCGCAAATTTTTGTTATTGGAGGCATTTCATAGTTTGTTGTTCTAGTGCTGACTTTCTACATTGGCTGTTCAGGCACACCATTTTGATTTACTGCTTTGTCGAATATTTTGATTGGTGGTGAGTTTTATTATTGACCAAGATTGTTGTTTTTGCTTTTTGATGACGAAAGAGAACTGTGTAAGTTTTAGTGTTTGTGTCAATGCTTACAGCCTTACACTGTCATTGTCAGGTGTAAACTGTTAAACTTGACAGTGTCATTGTCAGGTTTAGCAGCATTTGCTTTGTTTGTGGTTGATAATATCTGCACAAAAACTCAGTCACTACTTCAGTATATTGTTTTTAGCATGAAATCTGTAACAAAAAATTGAAAATTTTATATATTAATAGTTGCCGTCGGAATTTCAATCAATGAAATATGGAACTATTAGTACACTTGAATGAAGCTACTTATTTAGCAGGTTGTTAGCTAATTTGATCTGTGGCGGTTACTGAGGACTAGCAGACATATTGCAGCATAGACATCTGTAGTATATGTTACTGAACCCCAGATTTTTCAACTGCAGCCTATATCCAAGTATTAAGTCCCTATATTATTTTGTGAGGAAAATAATCAATTTACAACTAAATCAATTTTTCGACTTGCCCAATGCTGCCACTAGTGGACCAAAGGCTATATCTTTCAGTAATTCCGGTTCAAAGTTTGCATTACAATTACATTATTAATTTGATGTTGCCGAAAGTAGTATTCCCATGGTCCTGTTGCATTGGATTGAGCTAACCTTGTTATTATTATAATTAGGCCTATACAGGAATATAATAACAATATTATAATATATCATTATCAAAAGTAATTACATTGTTTTATCAATAATAAGATATAATTTATATGCCTAAGTTCTTAAGATGACAAACACAAAAAGATTAGATAGATGGTTGATACTAAGTAACGCTACCCCTACTTATACCAGTACATCGTAATCATATTGTTATTCAACTATATAGCCACCTTCTCTGTTGTGTACAGGAGAAATATGAATACTCATTAACAATACCCACATTTATATTGAAAATTTCTGGACAATTAGAGGCACCCAGATGCACCACTGGAACTCTGGATTTGGTTGAATACCAGCGCTGAAAGGGGAACGAGAGAAAAGGATAATTTCCTCTAATACATATGGTAATATTCCAATATTATTATATTACGTATTAGTAGTATAGTGTGAGCAGATCAGTAGCCTCAGTCAATTTCTAGGACAAAAATAACCAGGGATCCACACCTTGGTGAAGGGTGGTCTGCCACCCGTCTCTCACCCATTTGTCACGATGTCTAGGAAGTAACGCTATGTCGGCGTGAGCAAAAGAGGGAAACAAGTTCCTAACTCCAATGCGGGTGGTCAGGACGGGTAGAATGCGAGGATTTTGTAGAACCCAAGGCAAAATAGGACGGGGGTGTACGACCCCCGGAGCGAGAAAACCTCCCAAGAAATAAATTTGGAGAGGAGCGGATCTGGTCGACTCGATGGCTCATCAACATCGCCATCGAGCTACCGTGTCAACCGCGCGACGGACAAGAGAAGACAACTCTACAACAAAAGGACATCGTGACAACTCTACAACAAAAGGATATCGTGAGAAGAAAGAAATAAAAAAGAGAATACAACTCTACAACAAACGGGCATCGTTGACAACTCTGCAATGAAAGGATATCGTGACGAAAAAAGAAGTAGAGAAGACAACTCTACAACAAAAGGACATCGTGACAAGAAGAAAAGAAAAAAAGAGAAGACAACTCTACAACAAACGGACATCGTGACAAAAAAAGAAGACAAATTTAAAACAACTAAAAAATGAGAAGACAACTCCACAACGAAAGGACATTGTGACAAAAAAAAAAGAAGAGAATACAATTCTACAACGAAAGGACATTGTGACAACTCTACAACAAAAGGTCAAAAAAAAGAAAAAGATTAAAAAGATGACAAATTCGCAGACATCGTCATGGCAATGACGAAAGAACGCGGTGGAAAAGAAACAGAAGACAACTCCGCAACAAAAAGACATGGCAGCAGAAAAATGCACGATGAGGACAGAAAGGAAACAATGGAGGGAAGCGTAGAAACGGCGCGGCGCCTCTCGTGATGATGCTGAAGGAGTCGGGCAAAAGAAAAAAGAACTCGAGGGGGCATCGTGCGAGCCGGGGGGCAGCGACAAAGGAGGAGAGAGAGAAAAACAAAACCCCGGCAGCGAACCGGGTCGAGCCTAGTGCCCGTCGAAGGGGAGGCACCAGCATGCGACTGCACCCGCCTCAGCCAGCGGTCCGGCGGCGATCGCTGCTCGGCCCGGGGGACAGGAAACCAGGAGGCACAAGCTTTTCGTTCACACGCACCCACCCACCCACACCATCTACTCATGTCATGTCATGTAGTCGGATCAGTAGCTCCTCGACGTCGTCGTGTCTCCACCACAGCAGCATCATCATCACCACCAACAGCAACTCTCAAAATCTATAGCACAATCCGACTCAATGGATGGAGGAGTAACATGCGAAAGACTCGCGCGGTCTTGAACGAGCCTCCGACCGGGGCGTGGAGAACCAATGGGAGTTCGCCACTCCGCAAGTGTTGCAATGCGACACCCTTGCTAAACCGTGGAGTAGCCAATGAGCAGACTCCTCTCCATCCGGGAGTGAACTGCGGCTCCCGCACGTGCGTGTGTTGCAATCGATAACGACACCCTTGTGAAACTGTAGAGTCAGATTAGCTCCTTGATGAGACGTTCCCACCACCACCACCACCACCACCACCACCACCACCACCACCACCACCACCACCACCACCACCACCACCACCACCAC
>JAOQGN010067259.1:0-12414 GCA_027564295.1 Himantozoum antarcticum
GGGGGGGGGGAGGTAGTCGCACACTTAGCACCGTCAGATTTATATAACAGCTATGATTGGCTAAGAGTGATAAAACGGAGGGGGCTAATCTCCATGGCCCAGCACAATGTATTCTGATAGGCTGATCACCAAAAGAGCTGAGGGGTAGAAACCACTTGGTTAAGTAGTAAAATGACTATCGAACTAAAACTACCGACTGGCTTATGGCCTCATTGGATAGAGTAACAATAGAAAAATACAAGTAAGCCGAGTCTATTCAATACAAGTAAGCCGAGTCTATTCAATGCAAGTAAGCAGAGTCTATTCAAGTAAGCAGAGTCTATTCAAGTAAGCAGAGTCTATTCAATGCAAGATCAAAGATTAAGTAGGTATGTAAAAGGGAAGCAGAAGTGAGTTGACCACAAAGGTAAATATACAAACAAAGGTATGTGCAACTAGTCTGTTGGGACACCGACTAGTCAAAGTCACGTAAGTAGGCAATCTATTTAATACATGGTAGTACAAAGATAAATGGAAGCAAGTTATGATAATGTTTATAGTACAATGTAAGTATATATAAATATGTATGTGCATAGCTGAGTAAATTGTTGGCATATATGCTGGGGGAAGTGCCAGGACCCCTCCAATACTTCAATTGATATGTCATTGTCCTTTACATCCAGGTATTGGCCTTTCTTTGTGTCACAGATTCATATAAGAATAGTATTATTTTCATGTTTTGATCAAAGCAGCATAGAAAATTTGAATGGCAAGCTGACTTTATATTTAAATTCTATGATTATTTTGCATGTTATTTCTGATTTGGTTTGATTTGCACTATTTTATGAAGTAATTCAATAGCTAAGATAGTCATGGGAACTCACCTGCGCTCTGGTATGTTACCTGCTGATCAGAACCATTTTTGATAAAGATGTTACAATATTTATATATATTTATATATTGAGTGCGAATTAATTTCCTCTGCTTTTTACATAGGATCTACTGTAAGTCTGTACACCCTATACTAAATTGAATGATTATTACAATGTATATTGGAAGGACCAATTATGCTCATAATGTGTGATGCACCTATAACTGCTGTTTCTCACCCCAGCTAATAGCATTGACAATTACTATTGAGTAGGAGGAATGTGCTTATGCTTAGGTCTGATAGGCATCAGAAATTATTCATATGCAAAGGATGAACTTCCAACACGAAAGTTTTCTTAAACAAATGCATAAATGATAATAATGCATTTGTGTAATCCATTTAATAATCCATATATTCACTCTAATTGCTCTCCCCTTAAACACAACTCGGTATAAGCACAGCGTGGTAGAGGAAAGTGGGGTAAGACGAGACGAGGGTACCTTGACACAGTTGTTATATAGGGGATTTCCTAAAGATTCCTATCGATGTGTTATGTTCATGAATAGTGTCAAAGGCAAAGCCTCTTTCTGAAAAGCAGTCTGCTTCAAAAATCCAAGGTTTATATAATTTACATACATAAACCCTATTTTCACTTGACCAAGTAATAAAAATATAGTTACTCCAATTGTGTTCAAGTATATTTAGTCTTGGAGTAGGTTATTTGCCCTTCCACACATTTCAAGAGACAACTGCAGTCGCATTTACCGCATGGCTCAATATTCTAAACACAATGATTTCCCAATGATTTGAGACTCCAAATATTTTGGTCATGAGACTAGTCAGTGTGCTTTGAGACAAAATACTGTTGGGTTTGGGTAGCTTGAGAATTGTCTCATTGTACACTCACTTGCATTGTACATAATGCAGTTGTCTCAGTTCACCCCACTTAAGGGTGCATGAGACATTGTTTCATGATGCCCTAACACATGTATCTTATGTATGACACATGTATCTTATGTATGACACATGTATCTTATGTATGACACATGTATCTTATGTATGACACATGTATATTATGTATGACACATGTATCAAGGTACTATCAGTCTGTTGCTGCTATAAATTATTATATAACATTAATCAACCATAAAAACAGTAAATAATTATAAATTGTAGCTTGGCTCATGCTTCATTGTATAGAATCATATCAAGATGCCAAAAGTATATATAAGAAGCAGAGAAAGCCAAATGATCCATCGATGGTTGAACCTGCAACAAATATTTGGTGAAAGATGGTCTGACGCAACAGCAGCAAAATTCAACGGCAGCGGAACGCACTAACATTCCCTATCAAACACTGCAGCGATATGCAGCAAAGTACAAAAATAATGAAGAAAACATTTCTTACACGACAAACTATTCCACAAAAATGTAATGTCGGAAGAACTTGAGCAGATGTTGTTGGGCTACCTCACGACCTCACGACCTCACGACCTCACGACCTCACGACCTCACGACCTCACGACCTGTTCCAAGATGAATTATGGGCTTTCACTGACAGATGAACAATCGCTAGCGTTTGTAGCTTTTAGTAGTCGGTAGATTTTGTCTTGCCCAAACCTATGTGGTCGAACGGCTCGGCAGAAATCGATCTATGCATTTTCAGGATTATATTTCCCAGAAGATATTGTGTTCGATAAAGCAATTATATCTAACCTGAATTGTTCATTGGTCTTCAGCGTTCATGCTTTGTGACACCTGTAATATGCAGATGATATATAAACGGTTATTCCAAAAAGTTTATTTAAAGAGTAAAATTGAGATGTTGTCTCAATCACAGTGATTCTCTCAACCACCTGATTATATTAATCATATATTATGTTCTTTATCCTGTTTGAATACTACGAATACTACAAATTATACAAATACAATACTTGATTTTAAACACTCGCTTTTCTATGTAGCAACACTGTAAGTGTAATAATCAAATATTTTTCGGTGAGTGTCTCAAGGGTGGCTACCATTGAATATCTATTCTGGACTCGTCTCAATGTAACCCTTATATGTTTGCATTGTCCCAAGTGTACCATATATTTTAGTCTCATGGTACCCTAAAATCAATTGAAGGGGTAAAATCATACATTTTGTTAAATTCAGTTTTCACTCAGCTACAGAAATAATAACCAGGCACAGCGTACTAATTGTACTGAACTCTTTACGTGCTAACTTACAATTTACAAGTTCAAAACTGAAAAGTCTAATCTAGTTTGAAAAAACCTGTCTCAGTCCACCCCGCCTTCCCTTTCTTTTCCTCTACATTTATATAGAGACAGAGGCGGGATATAAGCACAGCATGGTACTACATTTATATAGAGACAGAGGCGGGATATAAGCACAGCATGGTACTACATTCATATAGAGACAGAGGCGGGATATAAGCACAGCATGGTACTACATTCATATAGAGACAGAGGCGGGATATAAGCACTGCATGGTACTACATTTATATAGAGGCGGTGATATACACAAGCTAACAATGATAACACTTCTATGAATTGTTGGTGATTCAATACTATTTGTTTCATTCACACAACTTGTTTATGTAATAGCACAATCACATTCATTCACCGATGTCAGTACACCTGTAATGTCTATTATGAATAATCACTGATGAGTCTTATTAAGATGATGAATTGTTTGAGATCAGCGTGTTTATATTTAAGCGCCCAATCATGCGAACCAATCAATAGCCTCTTTATGCTTCAGTGCTGGCTAGGGGCACCTGTCAAACTGCATACATGCCAGTCACTAGTCAATGCTAATATTATTGTATTCAATACTGAATGCGTTACGATGATCTTGTTTAAGAGCAGATATCCGTTGCCTTAGTAATCAATGCACATGATTGATGGGCTGTCTGCAAACTCTCAGCCAAGACCAGAGATGATATCGCACAAAACTAGTGAGAGTAAGGATAAAGATAGTACGCTATTGTGAAAGACATGAAGGAGACAGAAACATGAGCTAAATCTTCAAGTTCATCTATTAATAAAACTGTACTATTGAAGCTGCTACCTGTTCCTTGAAAGGAGCTATTTTAATAAAACGAAAAGATGAGTATATCAGCTCTCTTTAACTTCAAGAAAAAAAGTTTGAAACTCACTAAACCAACTACGACACTAAAAGGAGAGTATTTGGGCAATGTCAGTACAAATGTAGCCAAAGGAGAAAAGTGTGCCGATAGGCCTTTAGCACTTCTCTGGGCGAACTACGTCAAATCTACGGGGAAACAGACAGTAGCGATGAAGATTACCGTAGATAACAGTGGACTCAAGGTATATACAACTAATCAAGGACTGACACATTACTGGTGCCATAGGATCAGCCATTTCTGTGTGCCAAATGCAAACTCTAAGCTATTCGTGTGGATATATCGTCATGTCGGCAAAAAGCTTAAAGTAGAACTTCGGTGTCACGCCATTTTACTAACCAGTGAAAAGAAAGCCAAGAACTTAGTAGACTTGCTAACCGAGAAGGTAAGTGAGTGAATCAAATAGACAGAGATTGTGTGCTGTAGGTAGAGACAACCAATCACTCAGTCTTAATAGCTTTCTAGCAATGTAACCAAACGTCACGTTTAGGTGCTATTTGGACATTTTACTTCTGTTTGCCGCTTACTTTGGGACTTATCTCAATTTTATGGCTATCTGGGCCACTTTTAAGCTTAGATTAATCTACCGTTCATTGAATATATCAAGGCTGGCCACCCACCAACTTTCTCTGCATCCTAAACCATTGTACCATCAATTAATTGGAAGTGTAGGTGGGAATGTTCTGCCTGGGTGAGGTGGGCCGAGGTGGGTTGATGCATAGCTACTAAAGTGAAGCTAACAATAGGGCGGTGATCATACTCGCTGGGGCATGTAGGCTCACAGGTAAGTCATGCTTAATCAACATGAGTATAATTTAGTCGATATGATATTTATTACTAAGTGTATGGGTGATAGATAAGCAGTCTATAATTGGTGAAATTATATAACTGCTTTAAGCAGATATGATGCATTTACTCAGTGCCAGTTTCTTTGAAAAGATAAAAAAACAACGTAGGTAGGGAAATTACAGTATGATAAGCAGGTAAATAATTGTCACAGTATTGTCTTCATCTTCATGTATTGAACATATATGAGTTCACAGGGTCCCCCAGCAGAATTCAAGGTAGTGAAGATGGTGAAGTGGTTAAGATTGCAGTACATTGATGATTGATCATGAGGCACAGGGTTTGATTCTGTGATAGAAAAAAATTTCTCTGCTAATATCTCTTGGGCAAGACTCTTAGCCCTAAAGTTCCTCACAGTGTTCTGATCAGCAGGTAAAATATCGGAGGTCATGTGGGTTTCGCTCGACTAACACTGCTATTAGATTACTACATATACCAATACAAACAAATATTGGCAAGCTGAGTATTTCATCAGGTTTTCCGAGCACTAACTGCAACTGCCCCCCCTCCCCCATCGCCATTTCATGGTGCCTAAGCTAACCTAAACTCACTTAGTATAAATGTCATGTTCATTTAATATTTTATGTTTGTGATTCATCTACGAGTACTTAGTTTGTACCTCTAGCACCTTCAGTGAATCAATTTTCAATGAATTCCATAGTAAAACGTAATACTAGAAGCGTAAGTATATTTTAATCAAATTAATAAGCTACGAATGACATTAGCACCACAAACATTTCAATAGCCGGAGTCATATACACTAGGCATGCATTATTTCATGCATCATATTACAACATATACGTCAACGGCGCTAGTTTGTACCATTGATATCCCTTTGCTACATTCATATTAGACATTACATATCATACTAATCTATAGAGGTGATTTAATTTACATAAATTAAGGTTTAAAAATTCAGAACTCAAGTTCTATTGGGAATTGCTAAAGCAGCAGCATGTGACTTTATGACTTAAATGGCAGCTATCACAATAAATATGCACTTGTAGCAGTACAATTACAACGCTGTTGTGTATTTTCTACCTCCATACATTTGAGACCAAGACCAATATAGGTTTGCTGACATTGACTAGAATCTAATTGCATGTTGCAATTGACATGCAAACTTGTTTACATGTCATGTATCAGCATATTCTCACCTATAATTCAAATGAGTAGGCCTACACCTTTAATCTTTATTTGCACACCAATTGCTAAATCCTTTCTAAACACACTAAGAATGTTCACAAATTGCTGATAGCATTCTACATAATTACATGTATCGTGATAGCAAAACCAAGTCTTTTGTTTTTGAGAAACTAGCTCTAGTTTGAGGAACTAGCTCTTTTCTTTTGAGGAACTAGCTGTGTTCATTGCTGTATGAGATATTAACACGCTGATTGTTTCAGGGTACGAGCAGTTTGTATCTGAGAGTTCATAAATGAAGTTTTGAAATTTAGTGAGCAAAAATGAAATGATGATGCTAGAAATGCATGAGGTCTACAATTTCTACTACTATAGTTTAAGATTAATCTGTTTATTTCGGCATTTTACAAACACGTATCACCATCCCATGAACTCTTCAAGGCTTCAGATCAGAGTAGGACTGTAAGTGTAGCATGCAAGCTAATCTTTGCAGGACAAATAACTCTAGCTGGTGATCAAATGCATCAATGAACAAAGCCATTTTCAAGCTGGAATGCCATAATTCTAAATATCTTTTGATAGCAAGCAAAATAATATCTATTATTGACAGCGTGTGTGTGACAACATTTCCGCTCTCACTACTATGATTCCAATTGGGTTTAATAATTGTACAATGGTCAAAAAAAGAAGCTTTCAACTAGCTAGTGCGGGCTACTTACTTAAACAAACGAACGACCAAGCGATTCAAACTACACATCTTTTTTTATTGAGAATCGGTCGCACTACTCTACTCGGTCATCTAATCATACTGTACTGCTTTGACGACTAATTTGATAGCAGGACCCGTCAAAGGAGGTGGACTGAAACCGTGCCATGTTAGTTAAATCTGAAAACTGCAACCCTTTCCACATTGATAACAAAGAAAGTGAATTTCCCGAAGCCCAGACATTCGTAATCAAGAATGTGAATTTCCCCGAACTCCAGTCGAAATCCAGCACTATTACACACAGAGGGTGACAGGGTGGCTCAGTAGCTAGCTTTCTTGCTCACAGCCCACAAGTACCAGGTTCAAATCCCAGCTGGTCCATCCTGTTGTGAAGGTGAGCTCTTCATTCCACACCTGGTTGCTGCTATTCATACAAGCTTCAAACCTAAGAGGCCACCATGGGTCCGTGAAGAGGCAGGCCACCACGGGTGTGTAAAGCAGCAGTAAAACAAAATAAAATCAAATAGAGTTATTCCTGTCTTAAAAGGGTTCAGTTTTCAGTTTTGTACGGCATTATTACTCATCTGATGAGAAATCTCCAGGTTGTAATTAGGACTCAAACTCACATTTTCTCCCCCAAGTTCTGCTGACACTGTTGTGTCACAAAGTGATCATTGGGATACTATTACTAAACCATTGAGCTCTAAGCTAGTCAGCCACTCTGTCAGTCACCTGTTCTGCTGAAATCGGAAATGGAGTTGCGGTGTAGCAAACCATTGTCATTAAAAGTTGTGATTTACTTTTAAGTTTGACATGGCAGCTATTTTAATGTAACTGGTAACATGTGGGGAAGTAGGACCAGTTTGCTAGTCATGGGACTTCACTTGAGAGGCATTGGGTCTAAACATTTTGAGCAAGGTTGCTCTCTGTGGTTTAACTAGCAGGTAAAGTACCGGTGGCCAGGCAGTTTCTTTCAGTTTGCTCAGCTATTGTCACTTAGACAATATAAACCAAAGTACAAACAAACACAGATATCATTAACAAAGAAAGCCTTTGTTAGTCACCAACTAAATTACAGAGGTTACCAACCAGTCAGCAATCACTCTCATTAGTTACCATTGTTATGAGAGAGAGCCACCAATGACTGGCAATGTGTCAAGAAATCTGAGTCACCGATGACATCTTTGGAGGTCATGAAGACATATTAATACTGTTTTAATTAAATGATGATGAAGAGAGTTTGTAGTTGGCTTCTACAACTACCACTGCAGTTGTGTTTGGACTCCAAGCAGTGCAAGCATCCCTCTTCCTCTTGTGTAATACTCAATTAAATATTATAATTGAATATCCAAGAAAAACCACAACATGCTGAATCATATAGAGCAGGAAATAAGAAAGCTAGCCAATCACAGGGTTCCTTGCTCGTAGGACTACCATAGAGTAGCCAATCAAAGGTATTGCATTGATTAGGCTTGGCCTGCAGCTGCTCCTACTGCTTGGCCTGATGAACTGAATTGGAAGATCATTGCCTGGACAATATGAATTGGCAAAGGCAATCGTAGCATGGGCTTGCTTGGCCACTATTAAAGTACGGTATCTGGTTTACGTAGAATTCTGACTTGATACAGAATGTTTGTGTTTGACATTCTTAAGCCCCTGGCCATCCAGCCTCTAGCCAGAACTCAGACCATGTAGAGGTCTCAAATGTCATAATTACGATAATTGTCACAAAAATTATCAGAATTGTCACAATACCTCTGGTCACAATATTTGTCAAAAGGTAACTACAATTGTCATAATTTTTGCAAATTGTGACAATCATTCTGAATTGTTATAATTATGCTGGTTGGTTTAGACATCTATGGAAGGTGTGAAGTTCACAATTGACAAAGTCAATAAGATTTATAATGAAATATCCAACACCATCCCCAGTGTGGAATAGGAATTCCTGCTTGATAAATTATAGATCGTGAGGCGTTACATTTACCCAAGATCACCACACAATGAAACAAAACTGTGTAAATCAGTTTGAACTGAATGCATGCCTAGTGAATCGCTTCCAAGGGCAAATGTATTCAACATTGCCAAATCATTGGTGAATATTATGTCGGGATGCAAATGATCATCGCTATTTCTTAGCAGAATATGGTTAACTGTGTAATCAATATCACTAAATTTTCCATCGCCGACAAACGTATCTGAAAATTGGGATGTTACGAAACAGCAGTCATAGAATTTTTGAGTGCTACTCTAATGTAATAATATGATAATACTAAATGAACGTGGTAATCTATAGGGTAAATGAGGGAAAGCGGCAGAATGATCAGGCAGTGAACCAAGTAGCAGAGTGATCAGGCAGAGCATCTGGCACTGCAATCTGACCTGGCAGCAATGACCCAAGTTATTTTCAACGATTTTCGTTCAAGTTCAGCTTAGGGACCTTTGTCAATGGTTAACGGTCTGTGTTAAGATATCTCATCGTCCAGCTTACCATAATGGTAGTAGGTCTGGTAAATAATCGTGGCAGCTTACTGAAGAATATTACTGCAGAGCATAAGGCAATGAGTTCAGTGTTAATTAAAATCCATGGGGTCTCGGGGGTCAGCCATAACTGGAGGTCACATGGTCTGGAAGGCAGCGGTAACTAGAGGCTGAAGGATGAGAGAGCAGGGATGGTCAAGTGGCTAAGGTCTCTTCACTTGTTAGCGAGGTCCTGGGTTCTATTCTCTCTGCGGTTGAAATATATTTCTATGCTAAAAATCCTTGGATAAAATTGTGTAACCCTAAAGTTGTTCCCCATGGTCTGATCAGCAGGTAAAATACTGAATGTCTGCAAGTAATATTAATATCATTCCCTCAGCTGAATTGGATACACTTGTGGTTTTGGATACAATAAGAGAAAAAACTGGAGGCGAATTGGGGTCAGGGGGTCAGTGGAAACTGGAGGATGGGGTCAGGAGGTCAGTGGTAACTGGTGGCTAGGGGGTTAGGAGGTCAGTGGTAACTGGAGGCTAGAGGGTCAGGAGGTCAGTGGTAACTGGAGGCTAGAGGGTCAGGAGGTGAGTGGTAACTGGAGGCTAGAGGGTCAGGAGGTCAGTGGCAACTGGAGGATAGGGGGTCAGGAGGTCAGTGGTAACTGGAGGCTAGCGGTCAGGTCAGTGGTAACTGGAGGCTAGGGGGTCAGGAGGTCAGTGGTAGTCGGAGGCTAGAGGGTCAGGAGGTCAGTGGTAACTGGAGGCTAGGGGTTCAGGAGGTCAGTGGTAACTGGAGGCTAGGGGTTCAGGTGGTCAGTGGTAACTGGAGGCTAGAGGGTCAGGAGGTCTGTGGCAACTGGAGGCTAGGGGGTCAGTGGTCACTGGAGGCTAGGGGTTCAGGAGGTCAGTGATAACTGGAGGCTAGAGGATCAGGAGGTCAGTGGTAACTGGAGGCTAGCGGGCCAGGAGGTCAGTGGTAGCCGGAGGCTAGGGGATCAGTGGCAACTGGAGGCTAGGGGTCAGGAGGTCAGTGGCAATGGGAGGCTAGAGGGTCAGGAGGTCAGTGGTAACTGGGGCAAGGGGTCAAGGAGGTCAGTGGTAACTGGAGGCTAGGGGGTCAGGAGGTCAGGGGTGACTGGAGGCTAGGGGTTCAGAGTGTCAGTGTAACTGGAGCGTCAGTGGGTCATGAGGTCAGGGTGCCATACATCAGGGGTCATTGACAGCAAGTACAAGCTGGCTTCATCCACAATGCATATGCAGTTTCCTGCTGATAAGGGAACTCTGGATCAACTCTAGTAACGCTAAGTTGATCACTTGCCGTATACAAATAACATAATCATATTTATCTGTTTAGTCAATACAGTAAATTATTGCCTTTAAATGAAATGAGATTATGATGATACAAAGCTGGGACTAATAACTTCCAATAATATTGTATAAGACCTTTCATATCTGCCAGTGTCACTCAGGTGAGCGACCTATAGAATGGTACTCTTTTACCACCGAGCTGATTGGGCACCTGCTGACAAATGTCACAAAGTTATTCAGCTAATATTTCCTATTGGATGGTTCAAGTGTACAGAATGTGATTATATAGAACTCAAATGTGTGTTAAATCCAATCAATTTGCTCCGGATGACCCAGAGGTTATAGAACTGAACTTTAGGAATTGTAAAAGTTTAATATTGGAAATAATTTACGAATTTAAGAACAAGATGAAGTTCAACTTGTCTATCATGCGTCTCCAGTACGATGTATTTGCAGCAGGTCATCAATTTCATAATTTATGAATAACATGTTGGAAATGACATGGAAGTTCTCTGCTAAACATACCATAGTTTGATAGAGGCAAGGCAGATGCCTTGCAGTTTCATGCCAAGCCAACTGACAAGATAATAAGATAAATAGTTTCAGCAATGTGAATCCGGCAGTCTCAGATCTTAACCAAGCAGAATTAATTGGGGTTTTTCTACCCCACCCAGCCATTTTTGGATACATGATTCACAGTCTATTACAGGTTGGGGTGGACATTTTAATATAAAATTCATATAAATTAAGAATTTACATATTTATTGACTGTAAATGCCTTTTTATTAGTCTAGGGGCATATAAATAGCACAACAAGGGCATACAGGTAAAATGCCAGACCTCTCGGTCTTTGATAACTCTCACCCGACCTCCGGTGGTGCAGTGTGGCCTAGATATAGTACAGAATAATGTAAAACAATGAGATCTCTGTGTGTAATACTTGCACTTAGCTGCACTTGAGTACTACATGTATGTTCAGTAGAGGCAGTGACTCGAGTGGATAGCAGATGTCACAAGACTGGAGCAAACGGAATAGAAACTTATGACATATCTTACTATTACATGAAATACTGAATTTGTGTGATATTAGTGTACTGTACATGTCTGTCTCATGGATGATGACCCATTGGATTGCAACTGTCCTTGATGGCATTGCATAGTCAGCAAGGGATTCTGTCGGGTTACGATTATTTCCTAACACTAGTAATACTTCCTAGCAATTTAACCTCTTTCTTAACATATGTACAAATTCAGTACTGTAGACTGTGCAGCGGCAGAGTAGATTGCCACAAGAGCAGTGTATAATATTATAATATCAGCCTAAACTAGGTATACATAGAGAGTGAATCCTTGGCTAGAATTGAACCAAATTTGCTGACTGACCATTAGGTCAATGACCCTGACATTCTGGCACCAGGTTACCATGTCACTCTATCTCCAGGTTATTTTACCACTCCAGAACCAGGCTACCCTGTCACTCTAGCACATTGTTACTATGTCACTCTAACACCATCAGGCTATTATGTCTCCTTAGCACCATCACGCTACCATTTCACTTTAACACTAGGCTATCATAATATCACTTTAGCACCAGGCTTTCATATCACTTTAGCACCGGACTACCATGTCACTCTAGTACCAGGCAACAGTGTCACTCTAGCACAAGGCTACCATGTCACTCTTGCACCAGGCTACCATGTCACTTTAGCACCAGGCTACCATGTCACTCTAGCACAGGTTACAATGTCACGCTAGCACCAGGCTACCATGTCACTCTAGAACCAGGCTACCATGTCACTCGAGTGCAGGGCTGTCCAACCCGCGGGCCAACTGTGGCCCCCAAGGTCAGATTTTGTGGCCCTCCTTGCATTTAACTTTTTTTTTTCTATACGTTAATTTCCAAATATCTTCTTGATTGCTATAAAAACTCAAGCTC
>JAOQGN010067370.1:0-12412 GCA_027564295.1 Himantozoum antarcticum
ACACACTAGTACACACTAGTACTAGCACACACTAGTACACACTAGTACTAGCACACACTAGTACACACTAGTACTAGCACACACTAGTACACACTAGTACTAGCACACACTAGTACACACTAGTACTAGCACACACTAGTACACACTAGTACTAGCACACACTAGTACACACTAGTACTAGTACACGCTAGTACACACTAGTACTAGCACACACTAGTACACACTAGTACTAGCACACGCTAGTACACCCAAGTACTAGCACACGCTAGCACACCCTAACAAGTTGTTTGTGATGCATCTCTATAAGTTGTGCTGGCCAAAAATGGAGGAATTTCCTATTTTTAAATACTGGATGGTATTATTTCAAGTGCATATTCTCTATGCAGAATTGCAACCATGCCGTTTGAGAGTCCTTATGTCTATCTTGCAATCGACCACCAAAATGATCACATAGAAATATTTCGTATGCTAGTTGGAATACCGGTTGGATGCTGGTTAAACTTCCGGTTCAAACACTGGTTGAAATGCTGGTTGGAATACCAGTTGTAATACCAGTTAGAATGCTGTTTATAATGCCGGTTCAAATACTGGTTGAAATAATGGCTGAAGTACGGTTGGAATACCGGTTGGAATAGCGTTTGGAATACCAGTAAGTAAATAACTTGCATTGTCACAAAACCATAACAATCAACAAATTGCAGAGATATTTTGCATGTTGTATCTTCCACCACTAAAGAGCCTTGTTTTAAGCAGTAACAAAAGCTGGATACTTGTGTAATTCTACATTGCCATGCATCATTGTAACCAAATTTACAAAGTTTTATGCAACTGTGTTATATTATTACATCATTATATGTATATGCCAGCAAAGCGAGCAGTCATCATAGGCAGCATGTAGATAGTGTCGCAGGGATGACAGCAAATTGACTATATAAACATGCTCCGACATACAACACCTATGCATATAATATGTAGTGGTTTGACTGCGACGCTGTGTCACTGGATTACGAGCTGACAAGAATCTGATTCCAGTTTTATACAGAATGTTCTCCTGTCTTCGGGGCAAGGTGCCTTGTTACATCCACAAGAGCTCACATGAGTAGATAGGCTAATTAGTAGTACAAGGTTGTCAACTCAGGGGGAGTATTGTGCCGAGGTGCTAATGATTCTATTGAACCGCTTCAACATTCAGACTAGTTTCGTATCGTTTAAGATATTTTAAATGATTAATTCATACATTACATTTAACTTTAATATATTGATATGTTACATTTTACTTTGACAAACTTTAATATGCAGTCATATGTAATATTGTAGTAACTTTATCCATTCCCTTGATAGTTTTTTCACCAAAAACGGTTTTAATCACAGAATGGAATATATCATGCCATACCATGCCAACATTAATTATGGATCGGGAAAGCAATACAGCCATGCACAGATGCTAACCCATAAAAATTAAGTAAGTTGTATGGCCTTGTATCAGTGATAATTAATTGAACATTGAGTATTTAATTAAAGCAATCAAATAAAACAAACTTTGCTTTCAAGACAGCAGCAAGTTCTCAACACCAGATTTAACTAATGAATTACAGCCACATAAAGCTTTATAGAAAGCGTAATAATTGCGCTTTTATAAAGCACGTGCAGGCACATGGCACCAATGAGCGTGAACTAAAGCCTGTAAAGTTGGTGAGGTCTAGCTGAGCGTGTGACGGGAGTGAGATAGTTAAGATCTTTACCAGTGTAAGAGACTATTTATGATGCCTATAGCCACGCTACCCCAAGACCAGACTGACTTGAGATTAGGTACTCGATTTAGTGGTGCTTGTTTGGGTACGACTTCATTAGGTGACATTTGGGTCCGCTTTCTGTATGGTGTGTGGATGGTACAATACCCAACCTGAACAATAGTAATCTAAGTTAGGTAGATCTCACATTGAGATAGCATTAAGAATGATAATGAAAATAATAATATTAATTAATTCCCTGCTACAATTACTATACTGCTTCATGAATCTGTCAAAAAGTTGTATCTAATGGACATAATGTTTTCCCATCTGGTTTCTGGTTGCAAGCACACAAGTACTTCTGTGGGCTTCTGTATTCTGTAATGGCTTTGCTACTCTCCCCTCCATCAGTCTCTAGCAGAAACCTGAGGCTGACAGTATAAGTGATCTTTATTCTTATAATACTGACGTACTGGGGGCATGATCCGTATTATTATTATTGTATTCAGCTGTCAGTGTGTTAGTGATTAGTCATTGCTAGCACACAATTACAGTTCAATCATTAGGCAGCTAGGAACCGCCCATGTTATGCCACATCTACCAGACAAACTACATCTGATAGAGGTACTGAACTTAATTCGCACATAACTAATATTAATAATGCTGTGTCCTCCAAGTCTCAGCTTTGTATGCACATTATTTTTGTAGTTATAGCCGATTTAGGGCAGCTGGCACTTTGCCACATTTTGTCATTCCATTTTCAGTTCAAATGCGCATGCGGCTTGGAGTCACCCCTTACTGCTATATATGTGACTTTGCACAAGGTTCCCTCTCTTATTCTTTTCCCTGTTCTTGTAGTGAGCAGTTGCTCGACGCCTAACAAATGTCATTATACTCTTATACCTGACAGTCACTCTTGTCTCTTTCCTTATTACTTGTACCATGCGCTGCATTGCCACTCTTCTGTGACTACTCTGCCTTGCCCACAGACAGAGTCGCCCCAGTCCTTCTGCCCCCTCCTTCGGCTATGAGCCGGCTGAGCTCTGGATTATGCATCATAGTGGAGAACCTCTGGCCGACCTGCCCCATACGAGTTTCCAGGGCTCCACGACAGTTCCCCTCCACTCTGAGAGAGTGTGCAGAGCACACTGTTACAATTCAACCATAATTCTGTAAATATCATCCTACATTGCATAAAGCACTGTGGATGCCTGTCACAGGTGCCCTACCAGTATCACTTGCTTAAAGAATATAAGGGAGTGGACTACCACCGAATTCAAACTCCCAACCTTGCAATGCAAGGTCTGTTGCGCCATCCCACTAGGCCATCTGATCGTCAATAACATGATCATTACTAGTGGCAAATAAATTCAGGACAAAGTAAATTAATGGTTGTTTCATCTGTTTTGAGATCCAGAGTCAAATCTAGGGAATGAAACAACTGCTGGTTGGATAGAAATCTATTGGATAGAACACTATGCTATGCCTGGCGAAGGGAGAGTTAACAATAAATGCATGCAGACAAACTAAGAAAAACATTTTAATTAGATGACAAACAGCAAGTTGCGCTGTATATCTTTGGGCATAGAATACACCAATTGCACATTCTTACCTCCAGTTTGAGGTCCAACAGTGAGTTATACAGGGGTAGTCTTTGCAGTGTGGAGGAGGGTGTGAAGTTCCTATAATCTACTGCTTTTATCTCACCATTAGATTGTAGTTGAAGGTAACAATATGAGTATTCAGCATCATACAACATATATCTGCATAAAGACAACAAGACGATAAGATAAGTTGGGAGTGGTAGGGACGCACGTCACTGTGAGATGTCTTCTCTCAAAATAGGGGCGTGACTAGTTTAATTGAACACAACTTAGCATAATATGAAAAATATATTAATGAAAGGACTGAGTAACAAAAAATAGGTTTCTATAGGGTATTCCCCTGTAACTGCTCATACTATGTATGCTTTTCAGGAGTATGTTACTAAATATACATATACTTGCAGTATATATACTGGGTACTAAAACAGCTGCAGCCTATAATTGCCAGCATATTGCATAATGGTATAATGTGTAATATCTATACATTGCCTATGATCTATGCTATTACAGTCATTTCATATCCATCTTATCAATGCATACCTAAATGTATTGGAGTCAGAAGCGTTGACTCTGCTGAAATGACCATCTAACTCAATCTTCTGCCCTCGCACCTACAACACCACACAGCATGTTATTATGTTTAATCAGAAGCATTCTCATAAACTCTCTACTGAGAAATTAAAGAATCTTTCACAAATGCTAAGTTGAAGAGTATTGGGTTAATTCTCATATTAACTCATCATCTCTGAAAGATTCTTTAATTTATCGTTACACAGTTTATGAGAATGCTTCTGAATCTGATGAACATGTACTCGTATTAACTCATCGAGCAAGCTTGGAATTCAAGCTAGAATAATTATACTATAAGCAAGGTGTTTAATCAGTTAGATGGGAACTTTTAGACCAGAAAAATTCTATGTAAATTTCAGCTGTTGCTGTTCCTTCAGTCAATATAGGTGAATGATTGTATTCTATTGCAATTTCTACTACCAATAGGCTCACTTGAATGCCCTGGTATTGAGATGTAAATGTACTTTTAATTTACTTTCATTGTCTCATATCGAAGAGAAATCATTAGTTGTGCCACTGCATAAATAGATTTGCTAAAAAAGCAAAATTTGAGCTCCAAAATCTCAATTTCACTAGATATAAAGTTGCACAATAAAATTAAATGTATGTAAAACATCTAACCAGCGTTATCTTATGTTTTGTTAGATGGTATATTGCATGCCTCGGTATTGAATACTGAGGCAGTACACAAGTAGTAAGCTATAATATGTTCCTGATAGTCTGTTGGGCTGAGTTGAGTAGTTACATATATGTATATATCCGGTTTCTTCTGAGCGCACTTCTTGTACATGATTATAAGTCAATGAGGGAGACAAAGCTCTACATACTGATTCAATTGAAGTCTTTTCATCACTTACACGTTTACACATCTACACGCTTACACACGTACATGTACATGTCATCATCATTATTGTTATACTCATTGATATAATGGAGTCGGTGGGAGGGCTCTGAAATACTAATATCTTACCATTGATTTGGCTCTCAAGCTTTCTCCACATTCTGCAGACAAATAAAGAGCAAATGACTCTGAGTTGTTTGCATATTCAGGAGAGACAATCTCCCACATAAACACGTATTCCTGGACACTGAACTTAATAGAGTGAAAGGTTGGGTCTAGGAATTGTAGCACAAAATCTGTAATAAATAGAGCAACATGTTCATTAGGCTGTTCCAGAAATTGACACAGAGACAATTAGATGAACAAAACGCCTGTCCACATTGTACCAAACAGTAGAGAGAAATGCAGGCCAAGCTAAATATTCCTCAAAATACATTCCAGCATTATAATTTATTTCAGCTTCAAAATATTATTTTTCAGGTATGTAATAAATTTCGTATTTTTAATCACTTTCTTACAATCTGTATTACTCATTTTAGAAAGTATATATGATCGCTGCAAATTAACTTTCCAGTTTCAAGCAAACTTCAAATTTACATTAACATTAAATTGCCGTAATATATGCAATGCAATGTAATAAATGTAAATTTAATGTTATAGAATGGAGTAGACTAGACATACTAGTAGCATTAACAGTAAAAGTGAACATTGACCGGAAGCCAGGTCAGCTTCTCTCCACCAGCGCAGCTGTTGGATTTCCACCTAATACAATACAAAACATACAATATACTAGGCATAAGCCCTACCATGCTACATGTAAATTAAAATTCTAATCTACATTTATATATGTATATATACATATTTTGGCTATGCTTACCATATAGTGTAGAGTTGATGTTGTAGCTATCTTCAACTACCACCTCACCAGACTGTGTTAGAGCTAGTCTTCTGTAATCATATGTGACTATTCTATAGCAAGGCCCTGATAGGTTAGTTGGCAATGCCACACCCACTTCCTGTTCAAGCTCGCTAACACTGGAAGATTCATTGAATAGATCCAGCTCAGATGAGATAGTAGTAGCTGATGTAGTAGAAGTTGTCATTTGTGTTACAGCAACAGGGGAGACTACTCCAACCAGCTAAAATAATATGTCATAAAAAATATAAACAGTCTGAATTTTAAAATTTAACCTATGATAGGTATTTTACAAATGTCATCCTTTAAAAGCTCAAAATACTCAAATCATGTATGTTCCTCTTAAGAAGGATTGCAATTTTACTGATTTGAACATTGATCGTATGGATATATATATAGAAGTTGCCTGTCAGAAGAGAATATTTTAGAACTAGAGGCAATACAAATTACACTTTTAAAAATATTTTACGTCAATGTGAAATTTATGGTGAAAGACTGCAAGTTTTAGATGCAGGAAAGTCGGAAAGTGCAATTTCTAATCAATCTACATCACTGTTTTCAAATGCTATGCATTCCCATGAACACCCTGTGTTCAGCAAATTGAATTTTGTTATCATCAAAAAAGATCACCCTGTTATCATTTTCCATTTAAATCATATAAATGTCATGCTTCTAAGAGAAATAACAGTTTTTTAATTTTTTATTAAACATTTTAATATCATGGCTAACGTAGGTCTTTAGAAATCCGAGAAATTTCAATCATGACATTTTCTCAGTTCGAACCGAAATTATATACTGCCATCTAGTATAATTTGTCTCCCTATTGAAAGAAAAAGATTAGCTCTTTAGCTCTGTTCTAATCCAGGAAACTGTTGATACTTTTAGTGTAAATGTCTATAAAATATCAGCAGAATGCTGTAGGTGAACTCTCTTCAGCAGAATAAACTCTATGGCAATCATAGCCTTAGTATTGCTATTATTAGTATTTTAAGGAACCGCAATTGAATGAAAACGATGATATATGGATGTTCAGCCCTAACTGAAAGTGAATAGCATCCATATATGGACAATCCGTAGCTAAATATTATGTCTATATGGACAAAAGATTGTCCATTATAATGTCACGGTCGCTTAGTGGTCTAAGCTTGTAGCTATGACGCAAGTTATCTTGAAGGACATTTGTTCTAGTCCCACCATTGACTGGGAGGTATTTGTCCCATAGCAGGTTTCCTCCTTGCCCATATTGAACCCCTATGCTAACATCTGTGTCGTGGACTTCCCTCGATTAGCTCTGCTATTTGGATTACCACGTACAAATAATATTGCTAGAGCAGCGAACAGCAAAAACAGAATAAAAGAGATTCCGTGCAAATCCCATCTAACCCATTGTAGTTAGTCATTACAATTAATCTTATAACTTGATTTTTGCTGTCATTTTAATGTAACTGGTTGCTAGTACTATGCTGAGCTTTTTTTAACAACTAGACTTATGTAGTAGATAATGTTTCAACCTGAGTTTTATGTTTTGCAAATCTTATGTAAATTTGTTTTTAAATGCTATCTACACTGTTTATTAGAGCATTGTTTCAGGTGGCAAATAAAGTTTATATATAAGTGACATACATTAGGTAGGACATTACATTTTTGTCTAATTTATTTTTACTAGATTATTAGACCTGTTAGCATTCATAACAAAATAATTATAATAGTATTTACTTGCATATCTGACGAAATATGAAATATATCTTTTTGACTTTTGATATCTGTAAACTCTTAACCACATCACTGTACATCCAAATCAAGCAAACAAATTATTGAACAAACGTAAGTGATATTAGTGAAAATAGTATTGAAGTAAATTGAAATAGAGACTAAATTACCAAGTTGACAGAATTATTAAGGATAAAACATTATAATAAACTCAAAAAATACAAAAACGATATTATACTAACCATCAAGGTAGTGGGAAATATACTAACATAGAGATTAGCTCAATAAGTTGGCCAAAGTATAATTTATGATGTAGCAAAATGCTTATGACTACTGATAAAGTTCAGACAAAGTTAAAAATTAATGAATGTAATATTTGAAAACATAATAAAATAAAAAGTTGGATGTATTAAAAAATTCATTTGCCGTTCCGCGACCAAGAATAGTAAAATACTTTATGGAATACTCTATGGAATCACAAAATGAGGTAGCAAATATGCTTTGCTACGTTTGCTCCCATTAGGTACGCTATTTTACTAAGCCTTCCAGAAATGTAACACAAATGTGTGAAGTTGAGTAGTTGTAGTTTTCTGCAGCACTGTTAGGTTTCATTCTAAGTCCATAATAAATTAATGAATGACATTGAAGTGTCTATATTACTTCATACTACTATCTACATTCAAATACTCGCAGTTAATTTCCTCTGTATCAGAATGCTGCCATTGTTCAAAAATACCTAATAAGGCCTCCTACGCCATATACATGTATATATACATGTAATTATACAATAATGATATAGTATACAGTATCCTAATAATAATAATAATTATGATAATGATAACGATAACGATTATGATATTGATAATGATAAAGTTAATGATAATGAAAATTATGATGATAATGGTAATAATAATAAAAGTAAAGGTAAAGGTAATAAATAATTAGAAGTTTATTTATAATACTAAATGTACATGTAGATAGAAAATTGTAATTGTAATAATAATAATAATTATTATTATTATTATTTATGTTATATTACTATATTATATAATTGTACAATAATATTATATTATAAAAGTAATATATAATATACTTGATGCATATTGTCGCATAAAACATGTTATTAATAATGTAATAAGTAATGCATAACAATATATTATGTCATATGTGTAAGTATTACACATAAGCAAGTTCTGCCTTGGAAGACGATTCAAACAAATAAATGCTTACCATTATCAAAGAGATAATTTTGCTAATGTCAAATAGCATACACAACTCCATGTTTCAGTAAATGTATAAATACTTTCAAAGTTTGAATAGATTTGTTAATGTGATATCTTAACCAACCTGTGATACAAGACACGGTCCCTCCTCCTTTTATACCACGGCAGTGCAAGGGTAACATTCCATGCACATTTGCCCACATCTCGGGATAAATTATCTGAGTTTTCCCAAATTCTGACTCATTTCTTTCAGTCTAGCATCACGTCAAATAATTACCGAACTTCGGGGGTTTTGTAGTAGTGTAAATATAAGCTTGCGCATTGCTATATAGTCCTACAATGAAATATGTGCACAAGAATTGCAGAATTCGGGGATTTTGTAGTAGTGCCCATATAAAGTACTGTGCTACTACATAAAAACATAGTTACTATAGGAATTAAAAGAGGGGAAAACCCTGATATCCCAGATAAATTACCTAAGTGTGATAATTTCACAGACCGCAAGCCATGTAAGACAAGATAACATTACAATTTTAATGAACAATTGGCATAGCCCGGGATCTTTCTTCTACTATAATTAAGCTGTTGGGCTGGGTGCGATGTATCCCTTCTGCTATAAATAATATATTATCAGAATACTTGCTGGATTGCTCAATAATCTATCAAAACATATCAGTATTAATGTTTGTCAAAGGAAGTGTTGCCATTCCTGGGACTGAAAACATATCAGAACAGAAAAATTTGTCATAATAATTAAACACAGTCGCTATCAGATTTTGCGAAACAATGTAATATTAATTTAAAACATTGCAAAATAATGTGCCTCAAGCTGGAACATTATTGCTTTTATAATAATCAGTCAATAATGGCGTAATTACAAATGAAAAATGTATTCAATATATCATTATATTTTCCTGTCACATTGGTAAACTTGTAAACTCAATGAATTTCGCTTCTATAATGCATATTCTGAGGCTGTCGATTAATCGTAATTAATCAAAGATGAACTGAGATAGATTTATTTGAAGATTAACTAGATTCATTTATTTGATCGTCATTAACTGTCATGTGGCGCAATACGTATTTGAGCATGTTTGCTCTATTTATTTCATATTTTTATCATCGCATTGGGCATTTGATTATTTGCCCCTACTAATATTTTTGCAGACAAAACTCCATGCTGGTGTTAGTTTCTGCTGAGTGTCGTAACATGCGAGTTTTTGCTGAAATTTTGGTCCAAGACCTTTGTATATATATAGCTTAAAATTGAGATTAATCGAATATTAACTGAAAGGCTTGCGATCAATAATTTTAATCGTTCAACAGCCCAAATCTATTCACATGCTTTGAAACCATGGTTTGACATGGTTTGAGATGAGGCTCCAAACGATGAGCGTTTGGAGCCTCAGATATACTATGGTACAGATATTCTAGTATTACATAACGGCAGCACTGCAGCATTGGAATGGTGCAATCCTCTCAATAGCTACGCTAGTAAGTCATTCCATAATGAGGGTAAAGCATTGAGAACTCACGGGTACCATTTTGATGCTACTCTCAAAGCTAACAACCTTACATAAAGCTAGTACATCTTACACAAATCTTAGTTAGTACTTTGGAATATTTGATAGTTTATGTTGCTAGGTATTGTAATACAATCATGGAATAAATTTATTTAAGCTCAATTTTAATTTCATACAATTTTGTTGTTACTAAGTTACCTCATTTTAATTCATTTTCAGCCTTCATATAGATTTATTTTGAAATTTGTATATTTCAATTTAGTTTTATAATTTTGTAAAGTAAATCTTTTAGTCAATTTATGATGATGATTGTCCCAGCCAGGACAAGTTGAAGCTACCTTGGGGTGGCCCTGACACTTATCAAGGGCTTCTCGTTTCCAGTTCTCCCTGGTCAGAGAAGAGACACGGCCAGTACATCTGTGGGAGATTCCAGGTGCATGGCGAATTCATGTTAAAATTGCTACCCACAGGTCCTTAGCACTGATAGCGCAGTGTGCACTCCAATTGACAGACTTTTACAAATCAAGTGAAGTGGCACACATGGGAATTGAACCCGGATCATCTGTGTGATGTTCGTGTCCCATCCCATTGAGCTATCCTTACTCCCAATTACATCACAGCAACAAATCTCTACACATTTGATATATTTCCCAATTTCATAGGTTGCAGATAAGTATTACAAATTTTTCAAGAATATTCGCCGTCATACAAAGCAATAGAATTAATTACCGGCTACAGACTCCCTCTCCACAATGCCACAGTATTTCGGGCCATGCACATAAAATATGCTGGCGACACCACCATATATCACACCATTAAAAAGTGTGATGCTATAGTACTAACTTCAACACCAGGATCAACCACTCTATCGCTGCAACAGCACCAGATGCAAGAGGCAGCAGATTACACACACTCGTGGAGTAACGATAATTGTATACAACTCAACACCACGAAAACAAAATCCATAAACTTTAGTTTGAAAAAAATAGTTTCTCTACCATAAATTATAATAAATGACACTGTTATGGAAGATGTTTGTAACTCTAAACTTCTTGGTGTTGTGTTCGACCAACATCTAAGATTTACTAACCACGTGGACTATGCAATACCGAAATCAAAATCAGCATTCCATGCCTTGGTTCAACTAAAGCGATCAGGAGTTAACTCCAGTAACCTGGTCTTATTTTATAGAACTCGTATTTTATCAGTTTTATGTTTTGCTGCGCCGGTCTGGCATCCCTATGTGTCTGAATCCAGTAAAGCTAACTTAGAGAAATACCAAAGATTATGTTTGAAAATCATGTTTCCTCATATCGAAAACTACTGTGATAGATTGTCTTCCAGTCAGGTGCCCAAGTTAAACGATCATCTTTCGCAAGTCTGTAGACAATATCTTGTCAAACTGTCAAGGCAGCCAGACCATATTTTACAACCCTATCTTGTATGTGCCACAAACTCTACTGTACCAACATCTGGCAGAGCCCACCGTATCACTTTGAAACACCAAACCTCGCTGTTTGCTAAAAATATATTTTATAGTCATAGATAATATGCAACAAAATCTTGTTGATTTTTGTTTTTTTGTTTATTATTTAGTTTAATGTAAATTATTAAGCATTTAATGTAAATATAATCTTATATGTATGTATACTTAGTGCATACCTGATTAGTAATAAAGTTGAATATATATGTATGTTTATGTATATAAAATATATTTTTTATCAAAATTTTAATTCTTCTGATTGAAGTATTATACATAAGTTGTTTGCAGACTAAGTACTATAATTGTACTTGACACAATGTTGTTGTGGCGGTTACTAATACATCCTCATCAATATAGTTGCCGTATTCTGTATTACAGATACTGATGATTGGGATGGCATGAATGCTGATGACGACGATGGTAGCTGTGGTACAACTGACTCAAGTGAACATATGAACGAGGATGAAGACATGGTAGGCAGTTAACCAGTAAAACATTACATAATGTAACTTGGCTGCTGTATTAAATAGTAATTGGCAATCTGATATATTTTTCGTAATTTGTAGTTAACAGGAGACTGACTTACTTTGTTTGTGAACAAGCTTTAGAATTGGCTGACAGTAATTTAAGTTACAGCTAAATTTTGCTTCATAATTTTATGCATTTGTTTAATTGTGGGTTTTGGGTAGTGATATTGCCTCACTTTGTCACAGATATTGCCTCACTTTGTCACATAGATATTGCCTCACTTTGTCACATAGATATTGCCTCACTTTGTCACATAGATATTGCCTCACTTTGTCACATAGATA
>JAOQGN010067592.1:0-12407 GCA_027564295.1 Himantozoum antarcticum
ATTTTATACGCATTTCATTTCATTTTCAATTCAAATTTTTTATTTGAAAAATCGCATGTCCGAGAAGAGACATTTACAATTTACCGCTGACAACGCATACATTGTTCGCTGGCTCTTATCAAAGATGGTGGACGATAAGGCTGAATTCAAAAAGTACCAAGATGAAATGGCTTTGAAAAGGCGAAGAAAGACAGAAAAGAAGATTGGAAGTAAGAACAAAGATACGCTATTACCTGCCAGACTGACAATACAGCCTTTGTCTGCACAAGTGAAAGGATCGTCGCAGAAATACGCCAGAATGGGCCCGCTTAAGAGAGTGGATATTTCAGACGAAGATTTAAGTAAAGCACCGTCGATTGACATCGTACGTCGAGCGTGTATTGGATTTAAACTGGATGGATACCACTGTGACTTGCTGGAAACAGAGAGAGGACCTTCTTTGGACAACCTGGACGAAGTGAAAAACCTCAATGGCACGATTTTTGTCAGGTTTGTGTTCAAGTCACATTGTACACATTCGGGGGCAGGGTTAATTAATGAGTTGGAGTCTGACGATGAAGAATACGACATCAGAGAAGAGCAAAGTTCAAGTGGATTGAACCGTTCACCACCAGAAAGACGAGTGGGTCCAAAACCAAAAATAGCGAAAGTGGACCATCACATTCACACCATCAGTAGTGGCAGTTCAAATACAACTGGATATTCCTCCTTTCCAGCTTCTATGTCTGTTGCATCAATGTTAAAGTTGGGAACAGTCGTTAAGCCACCTCAAAGAGAAGACCTTTTTTTACAAGTTGAACAATTTGAAGTAACAAAAGGATGGTCAATGGCAAGAAATGTAAGATTTTCTGTTGAAGTCAGCAGCTTCGTAGAAGGGGGTTTCAGAAAAGCCTGTAAATGCGAGATTGAAGACAAAGACTTCTCTGGGATTTGGGTTCTCAAGAAGTACAGTGACAAAGCCTTGGAAGAAATGAAGATGCTTGGTATTGAAGATGTAATGAAGATGCTTGGTATTGAAGAAGAAGACCATGCACGTAAACAAGTGCAACTGCACACCTTGGCACAAAACATTGCACATCAGATGACAAAGTATATAGATAAAGAGTTTGGGAATGCTTTTTCATATGATAATATCTATTTAGGTAAGATTAAGTCAACACAAAGTGCCAATCAGGTTTATGTTACCATTGAAAAGTATATAGAAGGAAACTTTACTAAGTATGTTAACAATAATGGTAATGTCACTGCAAACAAGGATGATGTCACAACACAAAAAGCTGAGAGTTTAGTACACTTTTCCTATCAAATGAGTAAAGGTCAATTCCTGCTAGTCGACATTCAGGGTACTGGTTACAAATTGTATGATCCTGAGATTGCTAGTACCATTCATACTGAGGGTGGAAACCCCAATATGATCAATTTCTGTATTGGAAATTTGTCTACACAAGCCATAGATGGTTTCTTTGGGGAACACAAATGCAACACATATTGTAAAAAATTGGGTTTGAAACAGGTAGACCCAAAATATCATGAGTGATTGTAAATAATAAACAGTAACTGTGAAACATAGGGGTGCACAGGATAATTTTCCAGGCATGTTTTATTTAGTACACTTTGAAGTTAAAAACCGTTAACTTATGATACATTTTTCAGACTAAGTCTATCTAAATATTTGAGTTGTTTAAAAACTTTGTGAACTGAAAAACATTGAAGAACTTTTGATCACTTGTGTTATGTTAGTTAAATATATCATGTTAAATTAACTGTTGTACATGAATTAACTGTTGTTCTTGCGTACAAAATGGGCAATACAGACTATATATATGCAACTTCTGAATGCTGTTCTTTACATTTACTGTGCAGTGTTTGTCAAGGCAAAGTAATATATATATATATATATATTATATATTTATTTCCTATGTTGATTTATTCATTGTTGATTTATTCATTTGGGAACTGGCAGTCTCCAACATTCACCTCGTCCCGAAAACACCTAATAACAACAAAATAATAGCTGCAACATTTGGGAAACTAATTATTGCTGGCTCTAAGTATCTGAAACTAATTATGCAGAAGGCTAACAATATTTCTACACAAGTTGCTGGCTTTGGGTGGTTGGTATGAGGTGACAAAGTCAGTATTAAAGGTGGCTAATCCCTGCATTAGATCTTGTGCAATCTAATTAATATATGACCAGTAGGCTCAATTGCCAAATTATGCAGTGCCCACAGTGCCTACAGTGCCAGTCAGACCGCTGGAATCCACTCTCCATGTTTTTTATCTTCATCCTTGCAGTGTCAAACTCTGATGAGTATAGTATGCTAGTTTATGTTTTACAGTTGACCAATGACTATGATGGATATGGATAATTATATTACAATTATATATCTGTAGGTAAGAGCGGCCGGTGGGCTCTTGAGATTTCTGGAGACTAATGCAATGAACTTGGTTATGAACAATAAGAGTGGCAATGATGAAATGCCCGTGTTATCTGTTGAGCTGTACTTCATGTGAGTAGCCTACTTTCTCAAAGTGATTCTATCTGTCCACGCTCGTAGCTGACGTTTTCGTAAAACAAAGATGGCTACTTTTATGAACTGTTAATTTCAAGCTATCCATACCGTCTAAAAGCTCCAAAGTCTAAACTACTACAATATAGCATGGAGCCATTTTATGGGTTGACAACAGCGTATCATGAAGCACGAGATTAAAATATCATTTAATAGTGTGTAACTAAAGAAATAACAAACATGATTAAATAAAATGCCACAATTTTTTGAGACTGGCATACTTTGATGCTTCTCAACTGGAGTAATCGATTAATGCTGATGTCGGTGTGCAATTTGTGGCAGACGGAGGAATGTATAGATAATCCTTGTGCGTAAAGTTCTACGAGACATTTTTTACAGCCAGATAAATTCGGGTTATTGATAATTTGGCTTTAGTTAGGTCAGACAGTTGGAGTTAGAGGGTATTTTTTAGTTATTAATTATGGATATTATTAGAGGTTACTAATATGCAAGTAATGCTGCGATGGATCCTGTCTGTTAGACAATAATAATTTATAATAGCAATAATACTATTATTATTATTAGCAATAATACTAATAATACTGATTATTAATAATACTAAATAGTAATGTGTTCCTATATGCATCTCAATTCATGTTTAAACGCCTGTCACTACTTGAAATACAACATTTGTTGGAAATTCAGAATGTTGTATAGTTTCATAGCATTATCATGGATATTATAGCAGGATGATTTTGATGCCAGGTTTTCATCTATCTGAAGCGTGATAAAAATTATCTGTGTGTTATCACCATCTCCTGCTGACTTGTGTTTATGTTTGCTGCTTAGCTAATATACATATGGCTATCATGGGCAGACGATCTGTAGTCACTATAATATTGTAGAAATGGATCTCTCCCTTGTCTCGGCAACAAGATGACAATGTGCAATCCTTAGTCAACATTTAGCGGCTGTCAACAGAAATTGATCGTCTATAATAATAACTTAAAATTATATTGTACGTAGTAACTTCTTTTGCATTAATGTGATTTGTGAATCATGTATTGCTAGTCTTTTGTCTTGAAGTAGCCAAAAGTGCTCAAATGTCTTTCAGTGCTATTCTAGTTTGGTACAAAACTGAGAATAACAAATTAATTGACAGTAAACATGTTACCCTTCACACTATAACAGCTACTACTTAGTAGTACTAACACCCTAGTACATAACTAATCCCTCTGGTGGTGCCATCTAGTTCTAAATAGAATAACAGCTACACGTGATTTCATTTATTTACAGTATATTTATTTTATTATGTGGTAATAGTAGAAAATAGTTTTATTATTTAGCTCAGGCATAGTACATAAATACATTGTCAAGTGTGTAGGTATGTATAATTGATGACCGGAACTTTTTCTATTTATGTCATATTAGTGTCTGTTCGAGGAAATGCTTGATGTTTGCCACTGTAGAGTGTAGACTATGGAGTGTGGTCTGGGTCAAGCCCTATTTACTAAAGTTCAATCTCTTGTAAATTAATCCAGTAAACATATTGTTAATATCTGAATGTGGTAACAACTGTGATCTTCAGTTCTATTTTCATGTCCTATTCACTATTTACTATCACTATATTTTAACACACTCAATCCCCTGTCACAAAATTGCGTAATGCTAACAGGTTCCTGTTGCATCCTATTATTTATTTCATTTTATGTAATGCTAAAATCTAGTCGACTGTGACCCTGCTCGCAATCTGTTGATAACACAATAATGTAGCAAAGGTCTAGTCAGTTGTTACGCACATAATGGTTTGAGATGTTGCTGAGTTACCCTAACTGATTGTAGAGCCTGGGTGACATTTAATACGTTGATAATGACACGCAGAATTTTCAACTAGCCAATCAGCTGTCAGTCAACTTCCTCTTGAAAAGCGTTGACGTAGGATGAAATCTAAATATAAACGTTATATTTTATGGTTGGGTGGGTATTTTGTATACTGCTAATAATATTGTATATCAAAAGTATAAAGTCGTATTTATCAGCCAATTTTATATTAGAAATAGCTTGCATTCCAATTACGTTAGCTAATTTTTGAGTCACCTCATTGAAATCTATACTTTTTGTCCAAATGATTAGTCATATTTGGCACTCTACAAATAATGCAAGTCCTTCCTGGGTGTGACTAATACTAATATAATGCTTATGAATTATTGATATATACGATCAGAGGCTTTTCCCTGTCTAATTACTAATTAGTCATTGCTGACTTTCTAAGCCTTGCCTATTACTTTCCCCTCATGTCAAACGGAGACAAATATCTAGAATTGTGGTTATAGATCACCTGATTTGGTGGTATTTGGCAAGGAGCTAATCCCACCATCTGCATCAAGTTGTACCATAATTTATGTTGAGTTGAGATTGTTATTGCCTTGTGAAGTATATTATATAGTAGTATATATTGTGCATATCATGTGGTGTACAGTTTCCCAGCGTTATGTATGACATTGTGATTGAAACGCTTGACAACTTCCATTTTTACTGACATAATTTCAAACTAGTTTTTGCCCTAAATTGTTAAGTGTATATTCATTTGACTACCTCCACTGTATTTCAGTTGTATATTTTGGCGTGCGTTTTGGGCATTGGTGACACTAACAGTGACTGAATTTGGGCTATTGTGTAATATTAATTTGATGCGGAGGATGAAATGGTAACTGCGAGAGAAAGGGTGTCGGGTACACCACCATTCCTTCCAAAAACATTATTTACACTCTTGCCCATGTAAATTATACCAAACAAATATTGGTTTTCAACATTTGTTTTTATAATTACATTCAAGATATGTATGAATATTTACTTTTCTTCTCATCAGCTATCAATTTGTTCCAAGGTATATTTTTACACTTCTTCGGTATTTGTATTTCAATTTTGTTTCTCTTATACAGGCAATCGCAGGTATGGATGGATGCTAACACATTCAGGTAAGGCCTATGTGTTCAATTGCTGGCATACATCATCTTTACATTGTCCTGTCTTGGAGAGTTCCTCTTAGCAAAAGCAGCCAGAGGAGACCGGAAGTGAGTCTCCATGTAACCTCATTTCAAGGCTGTAACTCTACAAGGTGGAGCAGGAAACTATTGCATGATACATATCTAATTTGATTGCTAAATATCAGTGTGTATGCCATTACTGCTCCACTCTAAACGGGACCCCCACACCATGCAAAGCATAAATTAATAATTAATTAATGATTAGAAAAACAAACTTGAATCATCATGGACCGGAGTTGGGGGATCTTGGCTATGGTGTGGCTGGGGTTTGGTATGGATGCATTGACATAGTAAGTAAGCTAAAATTTGTACTAACATTTATTATATTATGCTAAGAGCATCAACATGGAATCAACAGTCAGCACACAACCACTTCTGCACTTCTGCAAAGGAGTTAGAGCATTAGTAAACAAACTTACACATCAAATTTTAAAGCTGTTCAGAGTTGCTACGGGCTGTTGCTGCACTAATGCATTACTGCTAACTGGTACATGATAGTTGTGATTACGATAAACTTTTTACAATTTCCTTCGTAATAGATCTTCCACCATATATGATATGCAGGTCGAATGTACCTTCTTTATTGTGCTTGGCTGTATACATCATTATGAAACCGTTGCAAAAAGAGCATAGGAAATTGTTGAAATTGGTTCGGGAATCATGGGGATGGAGCATTGGCTAATTGCTAAATATCAAGTGGGCCGGTTATTGCAATACTGTTACAAATGACAGGAAGTGTGTAGTGGGCAGGTTCACGCATCCGTCCGAACAGTTCAAGATAGAAGCTATATACACAACTAATATTACTTGATCAAAAAATATAAATTGGCATGGGCCCCCATGAGTGAGTGAGTAATAGTAACACCATTACCAATTGCTACAGCGTATTCCATCCAGCGTCACAGATTCACCTCCATGGACATCTGAACAATTTTACATTATCAAGAGCTGTATTTTACCAAATTGGTGATTAATTCTTATTATCTAGTAAACAACAACACTGGTATTTTAGGAATTTTGTTTCGAAAATGAAATATATACATAGCTGGTAGTATGATTAATATATTGAAAGTTGGGCATAATGCAATTTCTATGGTTGGTTGGCTTTGACAAAAATATTTTTCAATAGTGGAAGCTACAGTATTTCTGGTGAAATCTTCGACCAATGCATGTACAACAATTCTAATGATTATAAAATAGGATATGCTTGTGGTTATAATTGCTTGCGATATGTTGCACACTACATTCTAAAAGTTTGATTGAACCAAAGCTGGCATTGCTCTATAACTTTACTACTATACTTATTAATATTATAGTACCATATTTATAATTATCATAAGACACTCCAGCGAGCTCAGTTGTGTGAGGGCGTTCTATACCATGCAATAATTATGATGGTGGTGTTAACTGTCGTACGGTGTCTCAATTGTAAGTCCCTCTTTTTTATTCTTTGGCGATTATACAATGGTGTAATACCAGTGGTAGAAATTTCCACATGCCTACACAGGCCTTCGATGTTGTGAGTAGCCGTTATAATATTCATATCTGATATCAGGGCAGCAAAATTGTGCTTCGGTACAAAACAGCATAAACAGCTCATGGGTGTAGCTTATAGACTCCTATGCAGTCATGGGTACATTCATGCAATATTCAAACCTGGGGTCAAGCATTTGCATTATACAATACATGTTGTACCCTGGCCTGCACAAGTTGACACCAACATGATTGTAGGGCGTATCATATTTATTTCTAGCGCAGTCATCACCATAATTATGTTAAACTATATAAAAATATATGTAATTGAACAGAGAATCATTAGCTGCCTGATATTTGGAGTTGTGCTTTCACGAGTGATCTAGTGTCACAACTCATGTTTAGGCTGTCTAACTGAAAACACAGGTCATCAAGATCCCAGAAAAGAAATAAACGAAACCCCAACCATCAGTATATTCTATAGTTAATAATGACCTTGACGACCTGTAATTGTAATATCAGTAACTTTTTAGCTACTTAAAATAATCACTCTTTAAAATACCCTTGGAGAATGGAGACTAAAACATAGGGTGTACTAATTGTAATTTTGTATATAGTTTGGTATTGTAACTAGCTGGTTACTAAAGTTAAAGTTACTAGCTGGTTACAAGCTAGAGTAACTAGCTAGTAACTGAAGTTGTCATTACTTTGTGATGCTTGCGATTTTAGCTCACTGAGAATATTGCATATGGCGGACCATCCATCTACCAGTCTTGGAAACTTTTATACTAGAGAAGGCTTTAGTCTCTTCGGTAAGTTCTGCCACCAGATGGGTAATAGTTGGGGTTGTCGGCGAATATCAGATGTAGAGTTCTAGCCTAAAAATGGGCACATGCCCAGCCATTGCTTTTACTGTTGAAGAACGAACCCATGCTGTGTCCTCTGGAATGTTATAACACATCTATGGATTTCATACTAATAGATACACAATATACTTATTATGTACATTTGTTGTAGAGTGACTTGAAGAAGCCATAATTTATATAACATACTGTTATACTTTACTTAGTTGGCTCTTAGAACTAGGTATATTCCCTATATTATTGATTTTTTATGAAATAAAAAGTGGTTGCCCAACATTTGGTGAAGATCAGGATATAAAACGAGGATGAGAGTGATCCCTGTGAGAGAAATGAAATATCATGTCTCGGGCATTTCTCATACGGAAAACCTATTCAGTGCTGTGATTGGATATGAAATAATGGTTTGGAGTGTTGAAATCATAATTATATGCACAAGTAAAGCGGCTGTCATATTATATTTGAGTTGGCGTGCTCATCCATGCTACTTATAATGTACCTATAGTTGGCAGTTGGTAACGGTAACAGTGTTAAATAAGTAATATTGAGTAATGGTATTCTTTTGCTCCCACGCTCAGGCTACCCATATTCCGGAACTTTCTGGAACACTTCCCTCACTCCCTCGCGGAATATTTTGGCTCCTGGCCTGATGTGGGTTGTTGTCTAAGCCAGCAAAGTGTTTGTTTTACTCAGTTTTGTGGTATGACCTGATGTGTTTTTACTGATGATAACTTTGGAAGTACTTTTGTATTTGAATTATGATATTCTCATGTTTACACCCATGGAAGATCACCTTGCCTTAGCATCACCTCGCCTTAGCATCACCTTGCCTTAGCATCACCTTGCCTTAGCAACACCTTGCCTTAGCATCACCTTGCCTTAGCATCACCTTGCCTTAGCATCACCTTGCCTTAGCATCACCTTGCCTTAGCATCCATCGTCCAGATTGCCGCCTTGTATAATCTGTGTTCCACGTCCGCTAGTAAAAAACTACCATACAGCGTACACCTGTTCGGCTGTACTGAAGTAATGTGTTCGGCTGTACTGAACTGAAGGTATTACTGGCAGTTCTATTGGACAAATATCCCTGGCACGTGTTGGGATGCCAGCTGTAACTTGATCCGTAGTTTCGTTTTGGTCCTAAGGTCTAAGTCACCTATCTCCAAGGAAAATTAACCATGGCCATACTTTCTATATAATTATATTATTGGAATGTTAGATGTTGGAATGCAGTAAACTCCGCATATTGAAATATGTGGATGAATACCATGAAGTTATTCATCCATGTGTAATGACATTGTATGATATAAATCGTATTGTATACATGTTATTGTAGGACTTATGGATCGTTGTAAAACATCAATAGGGAAAAAGAAATTGAAGTAAATGCTTCGTGGAAAATTTTCTCTGCTAATTTATGAATGGCATTTTGTTATTACCTTCAATTGTAATGAATTACATGTTATTTGTTGATGCCTTTGTTAACACTTAGTTCCGTTCAGGTTTTTTGTTTTCATGTTCTTACTTTTGGCATGCCAATCGAAGCATCCTATTCTACTTCCTGCTGAATGTGCCTGGGTTTCAAGATATTTTGTAGGTATGAGGTGGGTTGAGGATCTCATTCCATCTTTTTCATGGGAAGCTTTGAAACCTAGGACGCATTCATATTATTTCAGGATATTTTTGTGGTAAAAACTTATGCATCAAAACTTATGGCAACTGTGGTAGATCTAGCTATTGTTGTATTACTGACTGGTTTTTCCAAACTGTTCCATCTACTTTGAGATTGCAAAAAAATTATTATTGAAATGGAAAAATGCTTTCTGTGTCCACTTGGTGAACATTCTTGGCCATTCTTATGCTTTGTACCTTTGACTGAGTATTTGTTTATACAATATTATACTTTATTATATCCTCTTGATTTATATGAGCAGACAACTCCAATATACCACTAAGTGATCATAAGTAATATAATGTAATATAATGTAATATAATGTAGATAGCTTTATTTGTACCACTTTAGATAGATTAACTGTATATACAAGTGTGTATTGTATAGCATTATTATTATTAAATAATAATTACTAATACTATTAATCACTGATACAGTTAAAATCCAAATATCACTAGGAGTAAGGTAAGATAATAATTATATAAAACAAAACTACTAAATTTATAAAAAGGCATTGGCACCAAAACAAAATAATGACCTCTTTTTTTGCTGTACGGTGCTTAATTAAAAAATGATCATAAGCTCTTTCCGAGTGTCTCCTCAATTATCACTATAGTAATAAATTAGTGATAATAAGCCAATGGACAATGGTAGCTGGTATATTACTTCGACTTGAGGAATTTATTCAGTTGAACATTGTAACAAGTAACATCTATGGTAGCAAGTAACATCTTAGCCTTGTTTACTATGGTCTGCTGCAGCCTGGAGTAGCTGCTTCAGGTCTTTTCTTATTTAATGTTTTGCACAATGATTTAGGAAGTGTTCTCTGCAATTTTGTATAAGTTGGAAAATAATACTATGCCAAATAGCAACCGTTTCGACTTAGTTTTCACAATATTTATTATGTTATTGCCATAAGCTTCTAGTACGTCGAACAGGCTTAAATAAGTGTGCCAACTTTAAATTAGTTGGCAGAGAAGACATTGTTGAAATCAATTGATGCATGCCTAGATTTCTAATTTTCTAATATTTTCATTACTCGACAACATTGAAAACAACGCATAGTCACAAGTTGGTACTTATCTAATATTCTGAATAGATAATTAATTAGTTTCATGGGTCTGATATCCGGCGCTGGTTTTATATCTGAGTAATCTGGCTGTCCAGCGGTTGCATTCACAACTCTCTGTCTCTGTAGGGAATATTTTTTGAGGCCGAATAGAGATGTGCAGTTGCTGAATGAGAGACTAGACTGTCTGGAGTACTTCGCCCCTACTAAGAATGCTGAAATCACTCAGCTTATCAAAAGTAACTTGTCCAAGCTAAGAAACATGACAGTAAGTCCACGAGTTGCTTGGTTAATTGCTCATTGTATACTTTTCTGGGGACCGTCCTACACATCTACAGAGTACGTAATGATCATTGCTTTACTACACGCTAAATTTCGCCTAGTACCAGAGTCCGGGTATTTATTAGGAGAGGGAAGTGAACATGGACTCATGGTATCATAACATTGTATCAAATTTGTGTGAAATAAGAAAACTTATCACTGCAGCATTTCACAGCAATCATGTTGGGTCGAATTGCACAGTGGCGAGGCTAGTAAAGGGTAAGCCGTAATGGAGGTGACAGTACAGCTCACGGAGCAGAATCATATGCCTCAATCGTGTAGGTGGCGTACCCTTGAAAAACTTTGAGTTAATTTGTCCGAGGTGCCTTAGTGATGGTTCTGCGTAAAATATTTAAACTTTAAAATGTAATTTTAAATATGTAAATAATTGTAAGTCGGACATTGCTATACTGGTATTAATTACATGTATGAGACGGCGCATTCTGTAGAAAATCACCAGTTGCACCAGAAATATTGATTGTGAAATTGTTCTACGTTCAAATATTTCATGTCATGTTGTGTGCCTTTACGTTTTAAATCTGTGATATAGTGGCGATAAAAAGTTACGATATATGTAAATATAGTGCAAGACGGTAGGGAACATCATTTACTAATGATTTGAAACACCAACAAAAGTTGTACTACAATATGTGATACTCAAATTAGACTAACACTAAATAATCTAGGTGAGGTGTCACTAAAAGGTACTAGCAAGAACGAATAGAGCTATAATTGCACGCATGAGCACACTTTGTATAACCGTTTTTGTGGATTTTTTTGGTGGCATAATATCACTTTTTTATCATTTATATGTTCTTTTGTTGTAGAGAATTGTGTGTAAAATGAGAAATGCAGAACTAGCTAGCAGCGATTGGTTGGCCATGTACAGGGTAAGAGTTGTATAATTACTTGTATCACGCTGGCATAAATATGCATATCAAGTGTGTATCAATATCCTATATCCTATGTCAGCGCATCGGATCGGTGTCAATACTACTTGTATATCCTGCCTAGTTTGTTTATAAGTAATATAGCAAAAAACCTATTCCTGGATGATGCAGCACATTTCCCAATATTCTATACTTTACGAGTTGTTTACCAATAAATATCATAGTGATAGGGGTGGGTATTACCTGGATACAAAATACTTGTACCTAGTATTGCGTAGAGGAGTGTTTATTTTACAATATCCAGCATTGTTTCGTGTTTCAGGCCTGGTGCTCTTGTATATTAAGCAGTGATATCTGTGCTGAATTGAGTTGGCTGTGAAGCTACATGTTAGTATATACATTATATATTGATTATGTATACTGTTTATTACTATAAACTATACTGATTATATATACCAATTATTACTATACTATTATGTGAATATATATTTTTGTTCTTCAACCGGATTGTTTGTTGGGCCCACCCCGCAGGTGGGGGGCGACTAATACGCCATTCACATGCCAT
>JAOQGN010067703.1:0-19173 GCA_027564295.1 Himantozoum antarcticum
AGTGAAAGCAACCCCGGGCCATACTATTAAAGTTAAAGATTTGGGACCCCCAATAATACTGCGCCATATTATTAAAGTGAAACTAATGCTGGGCCATACTATTAAAGTGAAAGTGGCACCATATGATTAAAGTGAAAGTAACATTGGGCCATACTGTTTTGCTGGAAGTAGAGCTGGGCCATACTATTAACATGAAAAAGAACACTGGGCCATTTGTTAAACTGAAAGTTACTCTGGGCCAAACTATTGAACTGAAATCAACGCAGAGCCATTACTATTAGAGAATAACTAATATTGTACTGGAAATATAATGGCTGGTTAAACTATTGAAGTGAATGTAACATTGTAAAATAACAATTATGATTACTACTTTTTGACAACATTACCATTTGGCAGTAGACTGTCTAATACTGTTTATATCATGGGAGTTGCTCTCCCTTGGAGTTATATCAGTAGAAATATTGTTCCTCGCTCGCTCGTGGTCTCAATGGCAATTCCAATGAGGGACTGATTCCAGTCTAATTTGGCAGCATAAGATGGTGCTGATGTATATTTTGTTCATTTGTTGAGAATTTAATATTATATGAAGCTATGAACCAACTATTATTTATATATTCATCTCTGTATATGGCAGACTCATCTCTTGCTCTGAACTAATTAGCACAACGATGCATTATTGACTACATTAACTAGGTTATTACTGGTGTTGTAGAGATTTCCAGTGTTTATGTAACGAGGGATACTATGGCAGGAGATGTGAATACTTAATAGACTACTGTATGGACCACCAATGTATAAATGGATGTTGTGTACAATCTAGAGCCGGATATAGGTGTGTAAGCCTTCCAAGTCTAATAAACTACCGTAACATCTAATACGTTACAGAGATGCAGTTTGCAGATACAGTAATACAGTTTATTGAGATAGCATCAAAGCGAAAATGAAAGCTACGGAGTTATCTTTCCTTTACATGTCTAATGTTTTCCAATTTGAAATTTCCATTAATATCTGAGGTGTATATTTATTTTATTTATTTCAATGGAACTGGTGCATATTTGTTCTTCGTAGTTGGATGATTGTTTGCTATTCAAAAACAATTGGTGGACTTGCCGATAAAATTCAGCCAACATAATGTGATTATGCTGGCGGTCACAATATTATGTTGTAAATTGTCGACATTGTGTGGCACCAGTGACCAATACTCATTTGTGAAGTGAGTTGAACTAATCAGAGGTATAATTCCATTTCACCTTGACTTAGATCTTTGGTTTGGGGGTTTGGCATCCCAATCTGAAAATTGAAAACTTAGTCTTAGGTGCTTTGACCAAAATCGAAAGGAACTTTACCTTACGTTGTCACATTCATTATCAAGTATGTTTCATATTGTGTCAACTAAGTAGGTTTCATATTGTGTCAACTAAGTATGTTTCATATTGTGTCAACGTTCACAACAATATCTGCCATGTCATCGAAGCTTCCTTCTCGCATACATGATTTCCCTCTCCGGAATGAGCCATATCGAAATATAATGAAATCTATAATCACATATACAGTCATGTAATGCTAATTGCTAACAACCTCCATCACGGTTTGCTCTCGACCTATAATATGAGCATTTCTGTAGTATGTCAGAACAACTGCAATCCTCGGTAAACCACCACCAACCATTTCACTTGCGGTAGATCACTGTTGTTAAGGACTAATTTTTGGTCCGCTATATATGTGTTGGTCCCCAGCAAAAAAACACAGAGTAAACAGTGGGGCTTCTTGTATGTAGGCTTCTTGTATGTATAATAAGATAATTAGTTGGCTTATATATCACTTACGTATCTGTCAGATATTTTAATTCTAAGCTGTGGACCACCTGGTGAATTACACCTTACATCGCATAAATGCATGTCACGAAGACACTACCAGTCTCTGCTGCTAATTAAATTAGAAGACTACCACTGGACTCGGAACCCACAACTTTTCGTGTGCATGACATGTTAGCCATATAATCATATTATTATGTCAATGTTTACATTTGCAGGTGCAAATGCCTACCAGGCTATAATGGGGACTTCTGCCAGCTAACTGTCAACGGCTGTGAGGGAACACCCTGTGCGGATGGTGCTTCGTGTATCTCTTTACCACAGGCTAACTTCTATTGCATGTGTCCTGAGGGTAGGGTGGGCGCTATATGTACAGACAAGGTGGATTACTGCAAGGATATTGATACGTGCCTCAATGGTGCTTCATGTGTTAGTATGAACACGGGCTTTAGATGTGACTGTGCTCCAGGATTCAGAGGCCACCTGTGTGAATACGAGACTAGTGGATGTGCTGGCAGGCAGTGTATACATGGCATCTGTTTGGATTATGGTCATGACGGATTTAAATGCAGGTATTGGGTAGTACTGTGTCTACATTTTGCATGGTCAATAAATGCAATTAGATCGATAAGACTGCATTTTAACTTGCAAAGCAGGTCTAACTTTTTTGGGTAACCAGTACCAGGGCACATTTTGAGATGCCCAGAACAAAGACGTAGGCGGAGAAGTTGTCTTTTCCTGATAACATGTGATCGCATCCCTAATTGAAAACGTCAACCTGCTATCTTAGAGCTAAGCCAAGCTAAAGAACTACAATATCTCACCTAAGTGACGTGTGCACGGTTGTAGAGAACTTGAGCTTGTGGTCTGGTTTGTGGCTTTAGAATTACCATTATTTACCATTATAGTCATATTTATCGGTCGGTCGGGTCCGTGCAGACACCAATTTTATTGCCTAGTTGCAATTACTGTAACGTCTAGTACAAGGTCTTTAGCTGCCTCATTTCGTAAATTATTATTATTATTAGTTCAACCATATTTGTGTTGAAAGAGTACCTAGGCAGTTCAGTAGGGTTACTGGAAAAGTGGCCACGTCGAGTTATGGAGAGATTAAGTACCCAACTAACCAAAGCACACGATTATGTAAAACAATGCTTAATGGAGTGTAGTAGTTATGGTGTGATGGTTTTCTAGATGTGAGTAGATGGTGCTGTTACATTGAATACAAAGCTTTACCAAACACAAAGCTGTATATGCTGGTATTAGCTGTATATAATTGCTGTTACTGCTATTTAGTTGGTGCTACTGTAGCTGTGTAGGCTATACTAGGCTATATATAGATATAATATAATGTATGCTAGCATATTATGTCATTGTTGACTTGACTTAGGTGTGACCAAGGTTGGTTTGGGCCACATTGTGAGATTGAAGAGCATGCAGCAATATGTGAGAGACTACAGCCATGTCATAATGGAGCTACGTGCGTCAGCATATTCAACAGGTATGTGTCCATTCACCCTTCAATTATACATCTAATTATCTTTGCACCATTTTGTCTGCATCTCCTTGCGTCTGCCTCCCCGCATCAGATAGTATATTAGGGTAGAGTAGCACCTGAAATTAATGTAAAGCTTGGTTATCGAGGCAAGCTGTTATCTCATACACATTGTATTCACCATAAATTTAATGCTCTACCCATCTCGTCTAACAATGTTTCACTGCATACATAAATGCCATGTATTCTCAGTTTAATTGCTACTTTAGCATTACAGCTTGAATGAACACTAACATTCTAATAGTATTTATGTTGGAAGTATTGAAAGGGTTGCATAATGTTATGTATGCCTCCAATTGACAGTATTCAACTTCTTGCCAAAACATGATTTATTACTATAATTATTTCTTTTGTATAGTTTCATTTGTATATGTGCTGATGGTTATACTGGTACGACATGTGACATTAACATTAATGACTGCGTGAGTGAGCCATGTCTCAACGGCCTGTGTGTGGACGGGGTAGACTCATTCACTTGCCTATGTATGCTTGGACATGGAGGACTGAGGTGTGAAGAGTACTCGGACCCATGCGAAACTGTACGTTGCATCAATGGTATGTATTAAATGTTGTTCCTGTTGCTAATTTGATTATTTGTTTTAAATTATTGCTAGCATTTGTTACAGCATTCAGGTATGATGGTTGATATATTTTTCCCATTCATTTATACTACATGTATGTCTCTCAAGACAAAATCTGGGAGTTGCTGTGCTTTGGCTTTACTGACCTGCTTTGGCTCACAATGCATGGCACTGGTAGAATTCGTTGCATGCCACAAGTTGCAATGATTCTGCAGTGACATACATAGTGATCTATTTCTAATCTGCTATGCTTCAGCTGCCTGCCTTGCTTTGCCTTCCTACCTAGTTATTGACGCATGGTTTTAAGCAATAAGCTTGTAAATGAACGGATGTGAACATTTCAGAAACCATGGTAACCTATCCTACTGACATTGCTGCTTATCGCTTGCTGCTGCTTAGCAATGGCCACAGTTTCCTGCTACATGCATATATGTATAGGCTATAGCAGTATAGAGTATGTTAATGATTTATATTACGAGGCTACAGGTTAGCTTGGAATGGTATATTAGTGCTATGTTATCTTTATTGAGTCATTTGTGTGCTGCTTGTGGTAGTTAGTTACACTAGTCTATCATTTGACGGGTTTTAAAACTCATAACAAACATTGTTGTGATCTCAATGGGAATGTGATTCATGCTAAAGCTACACGCAGCAGGCTGATCTGTGATGGCTATTACACAAGCCACGCCTATCCAGGCTAGTGAGGTAAACTAACTCAATGACTGCATTGTGACATTTGGCTAATTTGATCCTCATCACTTCAGTTACGTTTTTTGTAATTATTTCACATGTGAAGGCGAATTCTATTAGTAATGTGATCTTAAATTGGTTTGAACAGAATGGCAGTTGTAGTCGAATACTATCATAGATATAAAGATCTAATTTATTGTCTATCGTATGACTGTTAGATTTTATGAAAACGTCGGAAGAGATAGCCACTCGTCGGGTGAGTTTTTTACGCATTATTTTGTTGAGGTTATATTTCGTCTGAGGCCTTTATATTGAAGTCGTCTACGCAGCTAACAGACTCGCTACAGCTACATAATGGCTTACGATGTAGAAATGCTGTTATTGGCACTGTAGAATTCACTGTTTCCTGTACATCAGTGGACACTGCTGGGTCAAGGACAGAGTTTTGTTACTTCGACGGCTCAACACTACTTGCTACAAGGGATGGTATTCAATCATACCTTTGTACACCGCTCTGACACACCATGCTTTACGACTTTAGTAACACCCGAGTGTTTGGCACTGTCACATTTTTGCTTTCACACACTTTGCAATGGTGTGCAAGTGTCTCGCATTTTAGTTTACGGCATCTCGACAGTGCATGAAACGCATGGCTGAGTATTTGTCATCATTAAACTTGACTGAAGCTGGGTTCAAAGCATCAAACTGGGTTTGTAAAGATGAAAGCATTGGGTTTCTTAAATATCATCACTACCTAGCTCGTCTTTGTTAAAATATTCAAAAGATGAAGTATATTTGTATAGATTAGATCTTCAAGTGGCTGGCTCACACTGAAGCACTAAAACGCATTGCAAGCACTGATGAGGTGATGAATGAATAGGCCGTTTGTTATAGCCAAAACCTCCCTCTAACATGCAACAATTTACATTATACTATAGTGTGCATGTGATAGCTCCCTGTAGCCTGTACTATATACTACTGTATATTGATGTACTGTACCAGCATATCACTACCTGTCATAACTTGACTCATTTACATTTGACCAGCTTGATTTCATGAATTTCCCAAATATAATGAATTGCTTCCCTGTTAGTGATGCTCTTGGGATTGTATACACGGAGCAAAATTAAGTTACTTGTAATGTAATCTGGGAACAAAATGAATTTTTGAATATGGCTAAAGATCGTACCGACCTTTGGGTAGGATTACAATTAGCATGATTTTGATCCTGATCTCGGAGCAAGTTGTGAAAGCTGGCTTAACGGGAATCGAATTATTTGAGTTGTATTTCGCTACTAAAATAGAATAAATGTTACAATAGCTTCCTTGAAAGAACAGGCAACTTGCATATGCAGGAATCTTGCAATAAGGAAATCGTTGAAAATCATTCATTTAAAAAGTGTTCCACCATGGGCGAGGTGTCGTTGCACGTTGGGTAGCAATTGGATATTTCAGGATATGGTAACGGATGATGATTATCTCCGCATACAATTGTGATGATTCCTATTCCTAATGCTATCATACAATATTGCAGGGGAGTGTATGCTAGACAGAAATGGCTTTCCTATGTGCAGATGTTACAAAGGACATGTTGGGTACCTTTGTAGTGAAGTAGTTGATAGCTGTGCGTCGTCCCCATGCCACCCATCTGCTACATGTCACAACCAGGTAACTATGCTCTCTTAGTGGCCTACTATTGCTTGTCTTCTTGCTCCATTGCTTATACAATTCAAGATGCCATTACAATTTACCTGGATACAGAATGTGAAAATGTCTTAATTAATCTTGTGTCCATTCCTTCAATGGTTTTCCGTTTTTGTGCACATAAAATATGCCCAATTTAATTGTGACATGTGATTTATTACATTTTACCTTGTTGTAGTTTGAAGGGTATTTCTGTGAATGCAATCCAAAGGTTGCTCTTCAAGGCAAGCACTGTGATGTAGCTGTAGATATCTGCCAGGTCAACGTGTGCCTCAATGGGGGTATATGTAAAAGTGATGGATTTGCTTACTCATGCCAATGTCCCTTGAATACATGGGGTCATGATTGTGCTACACTGGTCAAACCTTGTGACAAGAATCCCTGTGAACATGGATCTTGTGTCAGTAAGTAAATTACTTATCACAGTGGAACATTATTTGCATTTGCTACAGAAATGTGTGGTAGACAGCTTTACATATAATTATATCAATGAGCTGCTATGACATCAAAACAGTCCATTATAGTATCTACATTATTTGCTATTAGAATTATTACATATGAACTCGATTTAATTATGATATGGTTCAGCAAACTGGCAAGATTTGTGCCGAGATTAAAAGCTACTAAACGGCATTTATGTACACCTAGGGCTGTATATAATGTTACTGCAGTACTATGTATTAAGGTAGGCCTACTATAATATTATTAGTATTGAATACAAGTAACTGTATTAATAACTGCTAAATGATAGCTCATGTGTTTCGGCTTTCCCTCTATCTCAGTGTAACTATTGTTACTTTGCAGATATCGACAGTACACGACATCTCTGTACATGTGATCCAGGCTGGACAAGTACAAATTGTGATAAACTGGAAAATGCGTGTTCAACATCTACCTGCGAGAATGGGGGAAGCTGTTACATGAACACAAATGGAAAGGCTTTCTGCATTTGCCATAGCAGTTATACCGGGCCCAGGTAAGACCCCGTCCATCCAGGTTTAGGTGCACTTAGTCGAGCTGGAGATGAGCACAGCAGCTGGGGTAGGTAGTATATATTACGAATAAGAGGAAGTCACCAGGGGATAGTTCGATATCTAAAATATTCCATTAGCTTAATAGTATTTGCAATTGTAAATGAATCGGTGTCGGTGGTAGATTGGATACGAGAGACATTGGTTAGCCATGTTATTGTTACTTTTATTTGTTGCATTATACATGTATAGTGATAACCATTGTGGGGTTGCTATAAAATACCGTGTAACTTGTAATATTCAGCTAAAAAAATAGATATAAAAACATCGTGAAAAAAGACAGTCATTAATGATTTTACTAAAAACAGACATGAAAGACTTTTTCACAATGGCAGATCTTACTCACAGTAAGGTCTGCCATTGGGAAAAAGTCTTTACGTACATCGCTAATGCCATGGTCAAAATATAAATGTTTGATTAGTTTTTTTGTTGTTGTAAAGTTTTGATATTTTGACAACTAGATGCGTCAAACTGCTAGTGGTTATGTAATATACTACAAAATATATACATACTTGCATTGCAGATGTGAGAAGAAAGTAAACCTCTGCTGGAATAGACCTTGCTACAATGGTGGTGTCTGTCAGATTGGCAGTGGGGGTACTCTCAATGGCATACCATACTGTGAATGTGATCTAGGATATGCAGGCTACTATTGTGAAGTTGGTAGGTACCCAGTACACAACAGCAGAGATTATTCATTACAAATATTTAAATTATTATATTTGCATTTAAAGCATATTTGTGTGGAATCACCCAGGAAGTGGTAAAACCAAACTACACAAATTGGTCAATTGTCTAGCATGTTAAAAGTTTTCTTAGGACAACTTATTAATAAATATTACTTTATATTTTATTCATTAATTTATAAACTCGAACCTGTCAACACAGTTTTAAATTTATAACATCCTTCGTATAAACTTAAGACATAACTTTCTCTCTACATCAGATTTGTTGAATGGCCAGATAAGGATGGGTGAAACTCGTGGAAAACGTGATGTCAAAGAAGCTCTACTGAATGTTTCCAATCAAGATTCCAAAGTATCACCAGCAGAGTTGATATGTCACCCCCTTGGCAACAACACCGATAGCACCCTCAAGTGGGTTATTGGTGCAATAACTGTTGGAATGTACCTCATCGTCATCTTACTAGCCGTCACCTACACCATTATATCTCTACGCTTCTATGACAGGTTGGTATTTAAACAGTCTCCGTTCCTAGTCTCTAGGGTCATGATATAATGTGTGGTCGGGGAGCACTGTTGGGGTTATAAACCACCAGCAGCACTGTCGACGATGAGAACCCAACCCATATGGCATTCTAGCAAACACGGAGTTCTCTTTCGTCTGTCCTTCCAAGCTGCCCATATACATATTATTTATTGGTGTCTTGCTTCAATTTGTAACAATTGTCTTTTCTCGGCTTCTTGTAGAGAACCTGTTAATGACAAGTATGACAACTTCAAATATTACACACCACTACAACAGTACTACACAGCACAGAAGAACATAAAAACACCAGTGATAAGGAGATAGGCTCATATTAGACACACAAAACCATAACGCTTTGGGACAAATGATGTATCAATATCATGGCAATTGACATTTCAATTAGCTGGTACTGATATTAAAGTGCAACATATCTAGTTTCAAATTAAAGTTTCTTTGTTAAGGCTATGTACATTACATGAATAGCATGAGTTAATTTACCTAATTTACCCTTTGACTGCCTACATTTCCTCCTTCACCTTGTTGTTTGATGTTTCGTTTTATACACAGTCTCTATAAAAAAAAATGTGTTCCATAATCGGAGTCCCAATTAACTGTCTTGTAAGACTTGCAGCTAGTTACGTCAAGTGCACCATTCTACATTTCGTTACACATTTTAGAACCAAAATAACTGCAGCAACAATGCTTGGTTTGGTAAACCTAATCTAATACACACATAATTATAATATAGAATAGCAATCGAGTAATTATGGATATGCAAGCTGATCTTGATTAGATAAAAAATGAGAAGAAAAACCTGGCAAATATACAGCATGAGTGGTGGCAACACTCATGCTATGGATACAGTTACGGATACAGTATGGATGCGTATTTCGGCTCGAGTAGTTGGAGCTTGTGCTATTTAAAGTCGCAGTTATTTATAAAGTTAGATACAAATAATTACAAATAAGATTAGAAATAATACCTACCGGTATGGATGACTTGAGAATCTATTCAAATGCAATGTGGTAAGAAAACTTTGTAACACATGATAATAATACGGCATTGCAGCCACTTATTGAGAATTCACTTAGACCGAGGTTGTAGGTTCCACACCAGTTGTTTCAACATGCCATGGTGGGAACCTACAACTCATTCACAGGTCATGTGCATCACTAATCCATTAGCATTCAAATTACCCTACTGGAGGAAATTATTAGCGCTTAATTTTGGCGACTCCTCGACGCAAAATTTAATTACGGACTTCATTTTTCATTTCAATTTAGTACAAAGATTTAGTACAAAGAAAGCACAAAGTGTTCCTTTCTATTCAAAACCTTCAAATTTTACTACACTAAAACCCCAAATTTTTTTTGCTCGAAAATGAAATATTAATTTTTGGCGATTTTTCATAGGCAAAATTTCATTCCAACCAACAATTTCTTCCAGTAGGGATATGTCAGGTATGTACATGTAGTTGATGAATATCGCAACAACTGTGTTTCAGTATCTAGTCTAGGTGATCCACTGAAGATCTCGCTGTGCACTACTCGAGGATATTTTTGCTAGTATAGTAGATGTAGTGGTGAATTACTAATATGTACACCAAATGTACTACCAGTACGTTTTCAAGTAGGGAAAATCAAAGTTTCAGTAGTTTCTTAGACGGCACACTCATAATCTTATACATATAATTGCACTGTTGCAGCAACAACGTCCTACTAACGTCCTTCGAAATGAGCAGGCATAAATAAAGCTGTGCCAAAGGCAGAAAAGGCTGCCCAATGGGCAGCGGAGATGTGAAGTAGTTAATTAAGTATCCTCACACCTGGTTGTGATGACAAAGATGTACAGATAACGGCAGAATGGAAACCTGTACACCCACCCCCAGCGGCCCAAACATGAATTTACCTTCTATCTATGACACCACAAAATTATGGGCTATATCAGAAAGATGGTCAGATCAAGGAGTTGTATTCCCCTCCCAGAAAGTAGAAACTGATGGCGCGACTCTATAATGGCGTTGCACGCTCGATAGGTGAGCCTCGGCTTAATATTAACAAAAAAAAGAAATTGGTGATATTTTCAAACAGCCATATCTCACCTTCAAGTGGACTTCGAACCACAATCCTTGCTGTATCAGAGAGACCGAAAGTTCTTCTATCTATTTTAGGTCTGCTCCACTACTTATGCATTAAATATACTCATAATTGTTGCTATATTAATATAGCATGTGCATTAACATGCATTAATATAACATGTGCAAAACTTTGCCAAGCACCTAACAAGTTAATAACAATGGTGAGTGGAACTATGCCTAAACTGCAAGTATTTGTTATATGCCAGGACAAATTAAGATCTTTTTTGTGCCCCTTTTGCAATATGTTTGAAATCGATTTGAATTTGATTTGAATAGATTTGAAAATAGATTTGATTTGTATAGATTTGATAGATTTGATAGATTTGATAGACTCAATAGATTTGAAAAACAATATTTGTATGTTGCTGACGAAAGTCTGAATTAGTTCTTCCAGCAAAATATTTGTTGACTTGCTACCCCTAAGTACAATATTATGAAGGTTGAAGTAACCACTGAAACAACTGGTTGAGGATGAGCATCGAGTGCTCCTACGCCTTTGATTGGCTGGTTTCTGTGGAATGACTTCCACCCGCAACAATTTAATACTGGAAAACAAGGAGTTATCTCCCCTCTGGTGAAGACAACTCAATTCTTTCAAGGAGTTATTTATTAAGTGTTATCGCCGGTTGTATGTGGTCTGTTTGTGGTACAGTTGTATGAGTCTTGGGCTGTTCATCATAGACTCAACATAGGGACGTTGGCTACTGATACCTTTGTTGAGCGACCCGTAATAGAGGCACACCTTTTGAGCCACATGATGAAGTTTTCTCTCCTGGGGAGAAAATAAAACTCCTTGATAATAATCTGTCTTAAGAAACATAATTATTACAAATTCTTGTTTTTACAAAAAATAATACTATCCATATTTGTTACGTATTCACAACCACACAAGACATAGTATCAGTATTATTTGTTATTACGGCTCCATTTATTCATTTATCCATTTATATGTTTGCACTCTTCTAGTAATATCAATGTTGTATTGCATGGCAGGCTAAATATTTAGCATAATTACATTGAGACAATAAAATGTATACATACCCTACTGGAAGAAATTATTAGCGGACTTAATTTTTGATGAATCCCCAGCACAGAACTGAATTAGTGGACTTAGTTCTCTGAATTAGCGGACTTTTATTTTTAGTGAATTTTGAACTAGCCAAATTTAAAATTGCACAAAGTACTGTTTTCTATAATATATAGCTTCAAATTTTGCTACTAAAATTTTTAAAATGTTGAAGGAATTGGTTTTTGGCGACCAATAATTTCTTCCAGAAGGGAATGTGCATACATGTACATGTATATACATACATGTATATAAACGTGCATACATAAATACATACATAAACATGAATCCACCTATCACACATTCATTCTTGCTTTTGTAGAGTGATTTTCCTGGGTTACTATCAACTCCCCAACGACAAAGGTCTCCTAGCCCTCGACAGTCATCACCGCCACTCCATCAGATATCTGCAAACCCACAACAATCTTCACCACCCCTTCAAAGATCTACATGCAAGCAACAGTTTTCGTTACCACTTCATCAAAGTTTTACAAGCCCACAGCAGTCGTCACCCCCTCTTCATTCATCACCCCCACTTCGTTCGTCACCTCTCCGAGAAATGGCTAGTCCGAGATTAGAACAATATGTAAGTGAGGAACCACTTTATTTTTTATTGTCAATAATAAAACTTGAAGACAGACATACATGTAGTATTGTAGAGGTTCTGCCACTTCCCCCACTAGTACAGTGGACTTCCCCCACTGGTACAGTGGACTTCCCCCACTGGTACAGTGGACTTCCCCCACTGGTACAGTGGACTTCCCCCACTAGTACAGTGGACTTCCCCCACTGGTACAGTGGAGTTAATCACAGACTATGTTACTCACCTTAATTGCCTCTCTACATGTACATGCATATACTTAGCCAACTCCCTCCAATCAGCAGTGAACAGGATCTACTTACTTGTACCTGTGTGACTTCTACTAGTCGGTGTACCAGCATCTAGTTGCACTTAATTTTTATACACTTACCTTGTCTTTTGGTGCTCAGCTCAGTTACACTTACCTTTGTATATACTTACTTTGAGTCTGTGAGCTTACCTTGAGTTGAGCTATGTAGCTACGTAGCTATGTAGCTATGTGTAGCTATGTGTAGCTATGTGTAGCTATGTAGCTACACATAGCTACATAGCTACGTAGCTATGTAGCTATGTGTAGCTATGTAGCTACGTAGCTACGTAGCTACGTAGCTACGTAGCTACGTAGCTATGTAGCTATGTAGCTATGTGTAGCTATGTAGCTATGTAGCTACATAGCTATGTAGCTACGTAGCTATGTGTAGCTATGTAGCTGTGGAGTTATGTGAAGCTATTATACAGTTAGGGACCCAGTTCCCATTGTTCATGTTTTATGTGCAGCATATTGATATGTATTTTTCTAGTCTTGTCATGCCAAGTGCTGCCTTAAGCTCCCTCGGCAGCTTTACCCTCAGCTAACCATCGCTGCTTCACCTAGTCGACTGGTTCTAATCCCCTCGACTGTTCTACTTGTAGTCGATTAGTCGACCACAATTATTCTATAGGGTTGAGTGCCTTAATAAGCACATGCCCCTTATTGTATAGCCTATATAGGTGATTTGTTTTGAGCAGCTCAATTCCGTGGGGATGCTAGCTTTGATACAATGCGTATGCATGGGGCTTTTGTTCCATATTATCCAGCTAGTAATCAACTAATACAATCTGAATGTTAAGCAAACTTATACCTTCATTCTCTCATAGTAATAGGTACCTGGACACCATTTGCCTTGGTTTTAAAGCAATCAGGCCCGATTGTGGGTCTTATGCTGATGGTACGGCAGCAAACAGACTACATGTATGCGTATGTGAATTAGATGTAGCATTACAACAATAACTTGTCTGCAGATTCTGTCACCATGGCAACCATCTTGGAAGACTATAGACCTAAAACGATAGTACAACCCAGCTCTACGGGAGTGGGACAACTCTCACAGTATAATGTAATGTGTACTAGTAATCCCTCGCAGCATGTTTTCATGTCAGTATCCTGAAACGACTAATCGAACTTCAGTCAACATTTCTCTGCTAACAATTTTGGAGCTAGATTCTTAATCCTAAAGTTTCTCTGTGTTCTGATCAGAAGGTAAAATTCCAGAGACCAGGTGATTTTCCCTCGACTAGCTTGGCTATTGAATTAACCTAAAATGATAGAAAAAAGCAAGCAAACCCATTGGTTGCTTGAATGCTTAGCATAGTGTGAACTGCTATATGCATGGTCAACCTGCCAGTCAGCCAGTCAGTTATACCCTGTGGGAACTTATGGAGTGTCACTGTTTATATACATCTACATACACAGGAAAATTATACCCTGTTCGAAGAATCGGATACTAAAATAATTTACATCCTGATATGCTATGGATTATGGAATGGATGGCTAGATATTTTAAAGCTCTAAACATAGCATGAATTCATTCATGAGACTATTCAGCAATCAAAATCTGGAAATGAGTGTACAGTAAGGTGGACTAGTGGAACCCAAGATTCGAATCATCATTGACTAGTGCAGTGTTGTGACATCATTTTCTGTGCTAGCATTTGAGGCAACACAGAATTGATGTAACGCCCAGGTGCGGTTGCAGAAAACAGGTCAGGGGGAGCCAAATCTATCCCACCAATTTACTATCGCTGATTCGTGAGCATATAACTCTAGTCCAAGTGGCTTGGTAAGCCAGGTTAGCTCAAACTCAGACTAAAACTCCAAAATTTGCCGTTTATAAGGGGAGATAAATCCTACTTTTCCTAACAGTTTAAGTTGATGATTGTTGCTTCATCTATTTACTTGTAAGGAAGGGGGGCATGACTTTTTGGGCACCCCCCTAAACTTGGCCCTGTTTTAATAGCTGATACGAAGCTTCTTCCCTTCTTGCTAAATAATCATTTTATCCACTTTTTTATTATCCAGACCCACTCTCAGTATTAAGAATGGTTGACAGCTTTTGAAGTAGTAGTTGATTAGTTTTATTCTCATTAGCAATATTATTTTATTCGTTTCTTACCCAGTGCCAGTTAACACAGATTATAGTTTGCTTAGTGACTTGGTGTGACAAATTCTGTGCCAGCAGATTTGTTTTGGTGTTTTAGCCATGCTTTCCACCTTCCAATCAAAATACCAAATATTATTCTTGTACTCCCTTATTGATGACAATCACATCACATTGTGAAATACTATCAGATTTGCGTTTGTCATCTGTTTTTACTTTTTACTTTTCTGTTTTTTCTTTTGTTTTCTCTTGGCTGTTTGAGAGCCATCCTTCACAACAGGTACCATACTGATTGCAGCCTGTTCCTGACTGTTTTGGTTTTTTGTTTTTGATCGAAATGCCGGGCCCAGGAAGCACGAGTGGCAGTACCGCATGCTAATCGTGCTACATGTGGTAGCAAAGCCACCAAAAGTAAGAGTGTAGCTTGCAATATCTGTCTGACATTATTCCATCACACATGTCTAGGCTGGTCATCAAGTGATGTAATCAGTCTTAGCAAACCGGGTTTCCAATGGTACTGTACTACTTGTGAGGGACAACCCCTACTGTACTAACTGTACTACAGACTCCCAACCTATGCTTTTATCTACTTTTGAAGTAAAGATCGAACCCATTGAAACATCAATCAAGGAGAATGCGAATACTTTACAAACAAAAGTACCCGATATGGCCTCATTTGCCAATGTTGTGAAACAAAATCACAATGTGATTACGATAGCTAAAAGGGTTGAAGAAGGAGTGTTACGGTAATACAATTTCTTAGAACGGGAAGGCAAAGTTAACGCAGTCCTCCATAGGATTGTTGAGATACAAAGTGAGGGTATCAAAGTAATTGTAGACAAAATTTACCGGCGCATCATTCCGTCATACATCAATTGTAAATGCAGTATGGCTAGAACGAAATGTCACAAAACAAAACTAGGCCATTAAAAGTTTCATTTACTAATGAAACTTAAAAATGGGATTTTGGGGGAGTGTTTCGTTTTGTCAAATATAGCTAAGCCTCATGGTCTGAGCACGGCCTATGCCAAGCTTAACATAACCAAAGAAGAAGGGAATCTGAGTTTAAACTACGGGGGCATAAAGGAGGGCTAACCAAAATCAGCCCCACTAACTATTATAAAATCATAAGTGGAAAAGTGTGTCTCCATATAAATGAGAAATAGATACCAGCATAGCCCCAAACACTAATGTGAAATTTATGTTCTAAAATTGTGACAGCATTAGAAACAAGGTTCATTGCTTAGAGTATCTTTTGGACAAAGAAAAACCAGAACTATTTGCTCTGACAGAGACGAAACTAAATTCCGATGTACTGAGTAGTGAGCTTTGCTAAGGATACACTGTTCATAGAGCAGATTGTACAATTGGCATAGGATTAGATGGTGGTGTACTGATTGCTATTTTTGAACTCAAGCCACGTAAAAACTTTGCGAGTCGAAACATCAAATGCAAGAGAATGGCTATCTATTACCCTTTTCATATATGTGTTTTTCTGTCTTTGCGTGTTATTACAGAGCTCCCGGCCAATGTCACTCCGGCAAACTACATGAATGGTTTGAATCTCAAACACAGACTAATGTTGTCGTAGTGGGTGATTTCAATTTCCCTGATATTGCTTGATCTGATGGTGCACTAATGGGTAAAGATAAAAGAACTGTTTTACATAATGACTTTATACTTTTAATCTAGCTGACAATCTAGCCCAGTCAATAAATTTCCCTACATGCAACTCGGAGACCTTGACCTCTTTGTGTCATATTATGTTGAAATGGTTGCACTGCTTATAAAACAAATAATTTCAGACAACTGCTCAATAACTTGAATATTAACTCACAGTTAGCAGTAATCAAGCCAACTCGACACACGGGTCACAAAAAATGTTTTGGGATTTTAAATATACAGACATGGAAAAATTTGAGTGGCCATTGACAGAGCTTTACGAAGATATTGAGAAATTTGTTGTGAAGGGTGACAACACAGAGTGTTTGGTTAAAGTTCAAAAATGATTTGCTATAGAGTGGGTCACTGTTGCTGTTCCATCCAAATGGCTAGCTAAGCGTGTATTAAAAGTAAAACCATAGATAACTAGATACACTGTACAGCAAATTAGGAAATGGAATCGTCTATACAAAACAGTAGTGTAAACATCAGTGTAACTAAAATTTAGAAAAGCTGCAATATCAGGGTGAGTTATGCACACAAAAAACTTGTTAACACACTGTAATATCCACCTAAACACATGAGTATGAAAAGAACTGGTTAAAGGCTTTTAGGATAAACTTATTGTAAAGCTATAATTGTTGTCTCAAAATAATAGGTAATAATTATATATAAATAATATTATGATAATTATAAAAATATAATTAAAATAAATGCTTTTATAAGCTGGTTGTAAAGCTGTGTGCATGATACAGTTTTACAGAATAATGTTGTAAACACATAATTGATTAGCTTTTACCTCTATAATTTCTTATTATCTTGGGGATTTTAGCAACTAATTCCAAAGCTATCCCCACTGCATCTCATATTGTGTATGGTATAAAACAAGTCTATCACACGGTATTCATAGTATTCACCTGATGAATGCAGTATGCAGCAAACCATTGGTAGTGATCAAATAAATAGTCAAAATTATTCGCTTATAGTATTATGTTATATAATATATTATATATTTATAATGTATAATATTATAAATATATTTTATAATAATTATAACGCTATATATTCTTAGCGCTATAATTATTGTATAGTGATATCTGTAATCTAAAGGTGTACCGCTCTCGATCTCACTTGATTTTAATGGAGTTAAAGTATTCACCAAAGACATCATAAATCGTGACTTCTTTTAAATTATATTGGAATGAACATAATAGGTGATAGGGCTAGTCCTGTTATTATGAATACTTTTATTAATTCTTATTGATTGTCAATGGTTTCTACAGAGCTAATGAGCAAGAGAGATCTAACCCTTGGCAAATACACCAAGTCACAGCAAAGTACAGTGACAGTAAAGAACTGCATTGAATTCGTATTAGTATAGGGATACAAGTGTGTCAGATAGGATATCAGTAGTAACTAGAAATGGACAAAGATGGTAAGTAGAGACTGGCACTGTAGCTGAAGTTATGGAGTGATGTTTAGCTAAGTTGTGCTCACACCTAAAGCTAGCTAGTGTGAACACAGCTCTAATGTGCACACTAGAACAATTCCTTCTGCTATTTATTGTGATTGCATGTGATTGTAATGTATTGTATGTGATTGTAATGTAATGCAATGCAGTGCAATGCAATGGATATGCACATGTACATTGCTGTATATTGTATACAGCTCTGTATACTGTATGCAGAGCTGTATACTGTATGCAGAGCTGTACACTGTATGCAGAGCGTTGTAGCAATAGAATAATAGGCCTACTAATACTATGCCTAATTGTACACTGCAATACAACAACTACTAGTTTAATTGTTGACCATACAAGATTATTTATGTAGTGTTATATATTAGAGATCTAGATTGATGTTTAAATTTCTACACGTTATGCTCAGCAATATCTGGTATGAGTTTAGAGTATCTAAATTTGAGTTGCTTGTCAAATAAAAAATACTAGGGCGATGACTTGGTGTATTATTTACAAAGACCCTTAACCATGTCTTAGGATCTTTGTTACCATGAAGACCGATGTGATACTCATTGCCAGCCTGTATTTGAATTCTTTCTTGTCTAATTGTTAAAATTGCAGGAGTTAATGTGGCTGAAAAGTTCCCAGTGAGGATGCGTACTCGTTCACAAACCGCATTGCAAAGTGGTAATTCCAATAGATCTGAGTCTATGATGAGTTCAGGTATAGCTGCATTTTCAAGATAACATAGTGTTAGATTCAGGCTTTAAAAAGTGCGATTTCTATCCCAGTTCGGCATGTATTAGTCATATCCTGTCCTAAGAAATTGCTGAATAAATATATGACATGATATGAATAATAATATAATTTAATAAGTAATAATAATACAATATAGTAATAATAATAATAGGTGGATTTTAGGACCTAGTTCGCCGTACCGTGGGGCGTGGCCTAAATAATATTTTTATTATTTTTTTATTACTTTATATTAAAAAATAATCAAATTGGTTCATAAGTCTGGGACAACAAAAACATCACCAGCAAGAAATATTAATACTTTTTAATCAGTTTATTATTTTATGCTGACGTCGCGAACGTCAGTTTGTAGTGTGAACCTCGCAATAATTAAAAATTATTTTTAGCAGTTGTCAAAGTGTAAGAGTTTTCTGAAGGGCCCTATTGCAAACTTGTTAGCAAAATTTATGTATGCACATGAAAGATTTGTTTGTATTTGTGAGTTGTTACAGGCTCATACAGCCTGTACACTG
>JAOQGN010067814.1:0-12403 GCA_027564295.1 Himantozoum antarcticum
AAGAAAAGTCTAACTCTGATGATACCATTGGAACACCAAGCATTAATAATATGCATGCATGTAAATTGAAGATCGGTAGTCTAAGGTTTAAGGCTCTAAGCTCATAGAATGAACTGTTCCCAACCTGTTTGTGCTAATATATGCAATCTTATGAATGTGAGATTTATTGTTAGGTAAGGCTGTTGATATGAACCTGATTATGGTTAATGTCAGCCTTGATTTTAGTAAAGCCTTTGACCGATTACAACCTGCTGTTCTAGTCAATAAGATGAAACTGTTAGGTTTTAATACAAATATTATCGGTATTATTTGTAGCTTTTTACAAAATAGGAAGCAATGCGTGAAATTTTTTAGTTCGTTATCTGATTATAAACAAATTTATATTGTTTATAATTGCAGTTTGTAAATTCATGCATTAGTTATCTTAAAAGGGATGCATAAAAGGGACTAAAAAGGGACTTAAAGGGACTAATAAATAGTATCGGAAGACTGAAATGAAATGCATCCCGATGTAATGATAAAAAATCGTTTTGAATCTCTTGCCCAGTACTAGGCTTTCGGCCCCACAACATTGGTCAAACGTGTTAGGGATAACTCCCATGTCGTTTTTGCCAGGGTAAGTAAAACTGCAATTGGCACCGAAGATGGTAATGAGGTACTACTACTTCATTCTTGTGAATTCCAGTATACATGGTGTTGATTTTTGTTCTAGCTACTGCAAAAGTTCACTCGAGAAGAGGGGTAAGAGTTTACAAAAAAGAAGATTCGCAGGGTGTCATGGATCAAACACGAATGTGGCTTAGGTGAAAACAACTTCTAGTGGCAAGCAATTGGGTGAGTGTTGATATGTTACAACTGAATTGTGTGTCAGACATTACCAAACTTTTGGCAAACAAACCAAAAGGAAAACTTATTTGCAAACTAATGCAAATTTATAACTAAGCAAGCAATATTACTCTTAATAGTCGTTAAACAGCATATATCTGACCTTGTGAAAATGCATACCAAATATAATCGCTGATGATAATATTTCAGTTCCTCGTCACTCATGTCATCCACTACAAAGTTGTGGTAGAATACTACTTGTGAATTTATTCTAAATATCAGTGTTATACTTGTGAATTTATTCTAAATATCAGTGTTATACTTATAGTAAGCGGAGACTCCAACGTATTACCTTTATTACCATAAACATCGGCAGAGCCATGTCCCGTCTCTTCCACAGTGTACAGGAATGGGGAAGAGCATGAACAACAAACGCATGGCCGTCTGATCAGTATCAACAGCATAATAAAGCAGCATCTCCAACTGATGAAGAGCAAGGGTCTGTTACGCAAAATCAAGGTTACAGGATACATATCGGCCCAGTGTAAAGCACATTTAGACCAATTTAACGGCAAGTGTAAGCACTACTGAACATTATATTAGCTGTGACAAATGTGGCCGAGAATATATTTGGTACTTGGCAGATTTTATTTCACTCTTGATAATAGCTGATAAAGAATGAATAGGTATAGTACGTTTTAAAGAGTGACACAGTGAAACAGATTAGTAACTAGTAATTGGGGACATTGCCTGGTTTAAGATAGGAAATATATTTTTAACTTTCCATGGCCTTTGTGGGCCAATCTAGATCCATAGCCAACCACCAACATAATAATATATGCTATGTAAGCGTTACATAGCAAACAATTCATTGGAATTGACGCGAATAATCTCATGTTTTAGCTTATATACCATAATAATATACAGGTCGTCAGAGTCAATTAATTATTCACCATAGACAAAGGCCCAACCACCAACATACCATATATTATGGTCTTATATTATTGTGTATTCACTGTTAATGTTGAAAGGTAGAACACACACAGGTTATTTCCCACCGGACCCGTGCCCGACCCAATGCTTCCGGCTTTTCCGTCCATAGTTCAGAAATTTATCATAACACTTTTTTTCTTTTTGAAAAATTGATGCATCTCCCTTTGTCTCTATTCTTATTCAAATTTTCATCTTGATATAACAAATAGATCAAATGTTAATTTGGAAGGGTTGGATTTGCCTAGTTATTTAATATGATTATTATCGGAGTGATTGCCAAAGCACACATCTGGCAATTATGGTATATGGTCGTCATGTTCCATTTCTATCAACATCATTTTGCTTGTCTCACGTGGGCGTTGCCAATCACAATGGAGTTACTTCCTATTTTTACTTTGAACTTGTTTACCTTTTGAGTTACTTTCACAATTAGTTACTTCTTTTAGGTAATCCAAAAATGTCAATTCGTTGTCACTACTGGGCCTGCACACTAATCATTAACTTCCAGCCATAAAGCCAAAGCAAATTAATACTTTCCCTTCTCTTCAACTCCTAATGTCCCACCATTATTGAACACATTAAATTGAGATTCGCTGTCTCATGCCAAAGCGCTAGGAAGACAAACCTTGATCCTAATTATCACTGTTCCTGAGCAGGGCCTCGTAAATCCCTGCAAAGAAACTTTGAGTTCATGGTTAAATATATAAGTTAAACTATTGGATTTTTGTGCTGATATTCTACAATAATTTTGATATTATCCTTGGGCATACTTATACTTGTCTCTGAAAGCTGCACTTGATAGTTTGTACTTGCCTCTGAAAGTCGATAATTTCGAATGTATCACTTTCATTGTTTCTAACTAGCTTGGCAATTATAGTTTGAGTGTATCTGAGCTCCATATAATTATATTAACATCAATCAGATTGCCATGCTGTTCCAGTCAGAAGCTCGATGCCAAAATTTTTGAAAGAAAATGATAGGTATCATCAGAGAGAACAGAAGTTGCGCTTTTGGTCTGCGACTGTTTGGCTACTTTTGCTATTACAAGTTATAATGGGACTTACTAATAGCCAAATAGGCTTCTATGGCTCTGCATTGTAAAGTGAAAATGAGCAGAGATTGGGCTTATTTAGTCAAGCGACAACATGCATTGACTGCTTCTGCACTGGCTATGATATCTTTTAGTAAATAGTGATCTGTATGATCCCAATGCTGAGGGGGATCTTGGGACTGACACAACCATAGGCCAGACTTTAAAATCGTCAGTGTTCACATTTAACATAATTTATTATACGGTCTTTGAATCGTCACAGTCGGCCTAAACGTATATGTTATTGCCACAAATTATAATTTTGGCTGATCTGTTACGTACTATAACTACTGCTATCTATATAATAATATCCATAGTCCAATATTACAATACGCCAATGACCAGTGGTCCCCAAGAAAAAGGCTACCTATCTACGGAATGTTTCACATATTCTTGACTGTACAATTTTTATTGAAATTACTCACTTTACGGCTTAAAGTTTCATTGAAATGCATTGGCATTTATTTATCACGCTATTGCATATTTTATTTTAGCTCCCAAGCGTTATAGTATATTATGACAACGCCTGCAATCTCCATAAATATGGTGTAAATCGTGATCCAGGATTCTTTGGCTCCACAAGATATCCTGTCGATCATATCCATTGGAACAACCACACAGGTGATTTTTTTCTGTGTTTTCAATGGCGTTAAAACAAAATGATCAATCATTGGCAGAACATTGCATTGGGTCTGCATTGAAGCGGCAAATACAATTATATATGCATTATCCAGCACTCCGTAGACTAGTTCAATGTTGTAGAAAGCTTTTTTTACATGCATATTGGAGTAATGAAATCCACGGTGTCATTGCATAGTGCATCTTGTGTTTACGTCTATGTAATTGTTTACGCAATTGCTCCAATCGTTTCAATAAGATTCCGATATTTGTAATGAAATCTCATGCATTGTAATTGGATATTTCAGGTTGAGCTTCTGGCTAACGCGTCAGTTCGTACAAGCAATATTCTAAGCTAAATATGCAAATTGCAGAACAGAGAAATCCAACACTCAACAGACTTAAAGACATCGCTTAGTTATATGTATGAAAGTGACTCTCTCTTACACCTATCTGTATTTACCTCTATCGTAGTGCGATTAATATTTTCAAGCTTTAAGATGCTCAAAATTTCTGTACCATCCTAAAAGGGCTAGGTGCAAACTGGTGCATTTTGTGAATAACGAGAGCGCTACAAAAATATTGTAGGTTGCGAAGTTGTCTTCTCATAAAGTGTGATACATCCGACCCCAAATTACATGCGCGAGGTATGGATAAAAACTAATGCTTTGCACCCTGTTTAGTTTGCTTATTTCGCTTTGAGATTATTGTTACTGTTAGCTTTAGCTGATTTCTTTATGAACCTTCAATCGATTCTTGTTGTGCTTCTTCCAAGACGATAAATAATGTATTTCACGTTCAGGTTAAGGTCGTAGATGCTGTTAGCAAATCATATATGCAAGTGTACTATAACACTGATAACCAACTGTCTGCTTGCTAGCTCCCACTGGGATCAGCACATGGTTCAAAGTGAGCTAAGCCGTTTTCTAGGTGAGACTTTTGTTCTCGACTGTTTTCCTGATGTGGTAGTCATAGCTTTTATTTTATAATTTAATGCAGGTACACTAGTTACTTATTATTAATCACATTAATACATCTTATGAGGCTACACTCAGTTAATTGTTCAGTCTGTGTCCAAATTTTTCACCTATACATGAGAGTGAGCAAGATGTTTGATTTTACCTTTTTAATTTGATGGAGTTTACATTTTAAGGGAAGACGAAATCTTTTAAATATATTCCGCTACACGTGCGAAATAGTTAATATTTTTTCCAAAAGATTTCAGTTTGGGGAGCGTTGGTATTTATGAATATTTCTGCATGAGAAAAATTGTTTTTCATGCTGAAAAATTAAATTTTAAAAGATATTATATTTATGCTACCTGAAAATCATGCTATGGTTTAACGTTATATAGTTTTGTTTGGAGGCCTGTGAGTTCCCGCTAGGCAATGTTTTACTAGCCCAGCCACAGAGGGTTATGATCTATTACACTGAGAGCAAGTGAGCATTTCGCATATTCTAGTGTTTGTAGCAGGTGTGAGTGGGGGTTTTGGTTTTACCGACCCTCAAATTAGCATGGACGAGTGGACACCATGGTGGATACAGACCTAACAATCAACTGAGTGTGGCCTAAATAGTAAACTCAAAATATTATCAACAGTTATTGTTACATAATTATGGATCAGTGCTGCCATACTTATCAAATCTAAGCCTTCAACTGAACTTTGCTGGACATGCCGGTAACATAAACTACAAGTTACTATCACAGGTTTAAAATGTCATGTAATCCCAAGGAATTGTAGCAGTGGTGAGGAATGTAAACCATCAGGTTCTTACCATGTTAAATGTCGGACAGTGCAGAAAGGCTGGTTTTCTTACCAATATCTCCCTATTTAACTCCATAAATTGCATTACATTAAGGTAAATTGCCTAATATAGCTCAAGCTCTACCTCGTAGAAGTGGTTAAGGCATCATATATTTATGAGTTGAAGCAGTGTTCTTGCCAATAAATCTACTCAGCCATAAATGACCAAATTTACTCCGCAAATTGCATTTATCACAGCACCATGTTTTCCCCTTTCAGCGGTGGAACGGTACTTTCAGCGCTACTATTAGTTCACCACTACTGTAATAGTACCACTGTAGTAGTACCACTACCATTAATAGTAGTAATACTGCATTACTGCTACTATGTGTATGGTCAACCAATTTTACGACATCAGAAAACAATTGCATGAATAAAAATGTAGCCTGACGTCATCAATTGTAGCGCTGCCCCCCACCCCCCAACAACTTTCATTAAATTAACCTAGGTCGTCTTAAGTCAATTGGACCTGGTTTTTGAAATGTCAACATCTAACCACGGAAGAAATTTACAAACTTCCCAAATACTTAGTTTGAAAGCTGAATTCAAGGGGAATCAAATTCTTAGATATAATATTGTAATCAACTTTCCCCCACTGGAAGGGTGAGGGGCAGCTTATCACGGAGCCCAGATAATTATTATTATGGGGGAGGGAGCGCCGGCTACGCCTGCACACAATGGGGGTCGAATAGGGGCGGCCTGGTAAGGGTCGGATGGTTATCTACTTAGACTGACAGAATACTGAGGAAACAGTGGTTACACACATTACAGCACAAGACAGGTTAATTAACAGTTTACAATTAAAAGGTATTTATTATGGTCACCAAGTATCAAAGGACCATGTGTCCTTTACAATGAGATCAAACCGAATGATGCCCACTGAGCAAAAGGCTCTATATATTATATTAAAAGGAGTGGGCGTGGCTAGGCCGGACAAGCCAACCTATGTAAACAATAATATAACAAACATGTGATGAAAGGCAAGCTGGTGTGTCTTTAGTTTATATCCTGAGAATACACCAACCAGCGCAGAGTGGCATCATAGCAGAATGCAACCAGTTGATTGAAGCAACTGTTCTCGGTATGCTGTTAATACTCTATATCTCTATATACTTAATATCTCATTTACAGGTCTCATTTCTTATCGAGCTACATGTTGCTACAGTGTTGGTACAACTGTATACAACCAACCACCAACCACGGTTGAATACTACACTACATTTATATTAATAAGTAAATTATATACTCTATGATTCCAGAGCTTCTACTACAGCATGGTGTTGTAGAAGCTTTATGATTGTCAGCCGACGCTATACTATGGCAATCGATGACAGATAATTGTATGACAAGGGTTTATATTGTACATTGCAGGAAGAGATGTTTTGTGTTTTAGGTGATGCTCCAGCAAGGCAACTAGAAGCTGGGCAAGAATGTGGAGGTAAACACATTATTATTGTTCTCAGTACATTACAGTACTAAGATGCTGAGAACTTACGAATTACTTAACTTATACTGAGAAAATACTAAACTATACAATTTAATTGTGCACACTAATTTAAACTGAAATTGAGCTGTCTACTTCATTCCCAACCTGTCTTCGAATGCCAAGTGCTTGCTATTTATTATTGCCCAGACTTCTGTATCGTAGCCTGAAGACCTAAGTATGATAATAGCCTAGGAATTGCAACTGATGGCATCAACATAAGGATAGATGCCAATAAATTTATATTGATAGTAAGACTAGACTGCTAGTTCAAACCAGATGGAACAATAGTGTATCTCAGTCAGCAATGCAGCAAATGTCTTATACTTTTAGGAATAATGCTATTAACAAGTTCTATAAAGTAAAGTAAATTTTACCCGCTCAACTAGACGTACTACATAATTATACGAAATATCAGCAAGTCCACCATCTTAAAATAATATAAATATATCACTAAGCAATTATTACTCATGAGTTTTGATTGATTTACGATCATACCCCTGTATATACGGAGTGAGGGATAAAGGTCTCGGGGATAAGGGGTTATTCAATCGTAGTGGTTGTTTCTTCTCCATCGGTGAGCGGCTGGAACACCTCACCAAGACAGAAACGTGGCAAGAGCTTTGAAAAAGGTTTGTTGGCCGCCTTTGACACCTTGAAGGTGAATCGGAGGATACTAATGATAGCTAATAAATTCCTATGCTGCAAAAGATTGGAATTTTCCTTGGGTTATTATAGCTTTTCTAACATATATTTACGCAAATTTTCTAACAGCTGATTGACGCAGTGTACCTGCCATAACATTCAAGCCGCACCTGGATCAAAAATTGACCATTTGAAATGATTGTAGGCTACGTGGGGACCAATGCTCCACACTAACCCTCTAACTGCATGCTTACTAGCAATCACGATAGCAGGATAGTTAGCAAGTGTAGCCCTTACTTGGCACCATTGACTTTGCTTACAGTTTGCTCTAGACAGTGTATTAGTTATAGTTCGGTGTATGCTGTAAAGGATGAGACTGGCCCATGATGGCACCTCTACCTTCTATGATACCAGTTAATGTATGCAGTGGCATAGCATTTTTTTATAACACAATTGACTACCGTAATTTGTCAGATGCTGCCCAGAACACTATCTGATTGGCTAAGCAATTAGTAACACCAATCTCATACCATCTGAGGGAAATTTTAAGTTAATTAGTATGAACACAAAATCTCATTGGGTAAAGAATTAGTGACATCAATCTTAGACCATCCGAGAGGGAAATTTGAAGTTAATTGGCATGAACACCAAATCTCATTGGCTAAGGAATTAGGAACATCAATCTTATACCATCTGAGAGAGAAAAATGAAAAGAAAGATTCATTCTGAAACAGGAAGCCACTCAAGGCAGTTGAAATCATCATTATTTTGCCAACAGTACTTGGCGGTTTTGCCGATAACTATCTTTTTGGTGTGGCCAAAACAATAGAAGATGTCATAGAATATAATAGAGAAACTATAGCAAGAATTCAAAGGATGGAAATATGCGATATGAGAATTGGATATGAGAAAAGGTAGGTAGCTCATGCAATCAGTGCAATACAAATTGCAATACAAATTGCAATACAAATTGCAATAGTCACAACAGGCCTATTTAATCTAGTATTTTTCAGTGCTTGAAATGGAACAGAGTGGAGATACCCTGTGAGTTAAAATAATCATATAAGGTACTATGCGCTGAATGTCAGGGTGGGTCAGGGATGCACTCTTCACTCATGGGTTCAGTCTCTGTCTAGACAGTTTTGATATTAGTCTATTAAAATCACATTTCCTGCATTTTCAGTTTATGGATGAATTTCATTTGAACACATTTGATTTGAATTTGTAATTCCAACTTGAAATTAACAAACGTCGAAGATAATAGACACATCTCCCACAGCCAACTGCTGTAGGAGATTTATATGCATCACTTATACATTATATGCTCAGCTTAGCCATCTTGTCTTCATGCCCGGCAGCAGTGGTACACACAGCAAGTCAGCTGTTAATCACACATACTTCATGGCATTTGTTCGGTTATTTATAACCACATAGTATTTCAGTACGCTTTGCACTCATTTTCAGCAAACAACTTTTATTATATTTTACCCAAATTCATGTTTTCATTTGTGTTGCTTCACATTCATAGCTCCGGCACCTCAGTTAATCGCTGTCCCTCAATTGTATTGGCTGCAAAGTTGTAGTTTACAGTTATTGGTCATTGTACCACCTTGCCATGCAGCGCACTCTTGGATATAACATTTGGTGCATGAGTTGACCCAAGACAGTCTACAGCCTACCAGTCCACAGTCCGCTTGGTGATAATTAATTGACAATTTTACTTCATTATTCTATCTTACTTTGCTGGAACATTCAGTTTGTTGTTCACAGGTATTGTTAAACATCGTCTGTTGATAATAATGTTGAGAATGATTACATATTACAATAAATAGATTGATAGCAAATAAACTACTGAATTTATTTATAAATTGATGCTGTAAACGGACATTGAAGTGACAATGAAATTACAATAATATTATACAAACTATTTTTGTAGCATGCCTCTATATTTGTGTTCATATGTCATATATATTTGTGTTCAACGGTCAGTTTGATCTTTCTGTTTGATCTTCTCAAACAGTAAGAATTGTTGACAATAATTAATTCTGATGGTCTCAGAATTAACATTGTTTATGTCTTAATGTAGGCCATCCCTAACTTGAATGTGTTTGCCTTATCTTGGCTGCTCATCTCAGTCCTCATAAGTCTGATCAGTCTTAGTCTATATATTGTGTCAGGTTGTCATTATTAAATAATTTGTTGACGATCTCAACAAATTATTTCATTGACAATAGTTTAGTAGTTGATCATCTCAACAGCTAACTATTATAGTTTCTACCCACAATTTAAGCTATTAGTTAATTAGTCAATTAATCGTTCGTGACATTGATTATGCAAGTCAGTTAATTGATTTTCCCAATCAACTAGGATGACATAAGCTCTATGATGACATAAGTTTTAATATACCTAGGCAGCTGGGCAGGAGTCATCCTCCCGTCCAGCAGTATTGCTTTGACAGCTCATCTCTGTTTAAGTAATGAAAATATGAAAACACCCACAAACCCGAAGGTAACGAAATCCTTCACACAGCGTAGCGTAAACAGGCAAAGAGATATCATAATTATGTAATATTCTACAGCTGCGTGGTATTTTATATAATATGTGCAGCTTTACATTATGCTAGCAAATTTGCTGTTTCCGAAATAAGCTAGCACACCATTTTTTAAACGAGATCCTTACTCTATTTATATTGTATTTTGCGACATAAAAAAAAACGCTTTTGCCCAGAATGTTATCGCCATAGTATCTCTTCTAAATCATATTAGCAAGGAATAAACTTGTTATTGTTGCAGGTGTGATTGGAGTGATATCAAGTGATCATCTGCTGAAAACTTATGCACTGCATCAATTAGAAAGAATAGGAGATGCTGATAACATTCGGCCCTCGGAGATCAACAATATACGTACTAAACTGAGATCAATGGCTAGAATGATGGCTTAAGCTTTATGAAACACCTGTTGGCAAGAAGAGTATGGGTGAAATGATAACGCCTGCTTACTATGAATATTTTGTTCAGGTTGTCCGCAGTTTGGGAGGTGCATCGCATCAGCTCGCTCTGGCATTAACAGTGTACATTAAGCATTTGGCATTATTGAAAGTTGCCAGGTGTATTGCATCTGGCAGAGAATATGAAAAGCTAGGTGAAGAATTTTTACAGCTATTTAACTCCAGTTGGACTGCTAGAGTATCGGCATACATAGGTAAATGTCGGCGCAAAGAAAAGTTGAATAAACCAGATGACCTTCCCCTGGAGGAGGATTTGGTGAAGTTAATACTGAATATATAAGGAATAGCATCAAATCATGTCAAAATGACAGACAGACTTAAGAAACTGGTGCTGGCTAGCATTTTGTTGTTCAACAAGGGAAGACCTATGGAGGTCCACGAGACGGCAGTGGGGGATTACAAGATGGCAAAGTCAAAACTTACTGATCATCATGACCAGGAAATGCTCAAAAGAATGTCAGCCACTGAAAGAACAATAGCCAATAGGTGAGCTACTCTTTCTTCAATAGTCAATCGTTACTTGGGGCATTTTGGATTCTCATCGGGCATTTGCTATCATTTACTCCCTTTCTTGCAGCTGATGGTGCTTTACTTCAAACTGAAAGGAAGTGTAGTTCGTTTGGTGTGATTCAAGTGGTGCTTTTATTGCTAATACCACTTAAATAATATGCATGGCAAGCATAATATACATTATTATTAGTATTGCTATTTATTATGTAGCGGTCTGCGGTGGGATGTACTTGCACAATTAAGTTACCTGAAATAATTGCTAGCTATTATTGTTTAAATCTCCTTTAAGTCCACTTACCTAGTGACCCGCTACAGACAGGACCCATTTACTTTAAAACGGGAAGGAAATGTGGTTTGTTCAGTATATGTTTGTTCAGAATATTTGTCTTTTCTCCTTAAAAGAAGACATGTTGATGAGGATGATCTTACATGTATTTTAGTTGGGTATATATTTGAGGGCGTTTGGCTTTACTCTTAGGAGAACTTGTCTTATTGTCTCAGGACTGTTTGTCGTGGTGGGTGCATAAGCACTGACGAGTGTGCAGTAGCTATTAGCTCACGCAATTAGCTCACGGACATATTCCAACGTCCCATATAAAATGATATAGCAATGCAACTTTGACTTTTAGCACAATCAACGACTAAAGCTTGGGCAATGTACATAACAATAAACCACTTGTTTGCACTATGTGATCTTGCAATAGTGGTAGCATGAAAAATTACCGTTGAGTACTCAAATTTATCTTGCAGTTCATGCTATGTTGTTAAAGATTTGCTCCTGTCGCCTTTAAGACAGTAGTTATCACTGGGTGGGGTCTTCCGCTGTCACCTTTAAGACAGGGGAATATATTAGGATCGGGGAGAAATCCGGCACTGCCGTCTTGAAGGCAGTTGTTATATGTTTGTAACAGTTTGTTATATTATGGTAACATAGAGAGAGGATGTTTACGCAGAGTTACCTACCCTTGCTAAGGAAACAGTATAACATTGAACAACTCCAAATACTGGATGGGATTTTTCAATGTTATTATTTAACTATGTGTGCTTAGATTAGCTGAATATTTTATAGTCAATTATCGATGAGTTGATTCTATTTTTCTTCGGGACGGGTCGAATGAGAGGTATGATTGATTCTCCCCCCATCCGCTTACAGCTTACACGATCGCCTAATGCCAGAACTGCATGCTTCCTGTGTAACAGATGGCACAGCCAGTCCTTAACCAGATTGTGGGTGGGGGTGAGAAAGAATGACCGAGAAGAAAGAGTTCATCTCTTTCTTTTCATTCATCCTAGTTGTTAAGGAGGGGCACAGCAGATGGGGGGGGGGGGGGGGGGGGAAGATTATACCCCCAACCCTAAAAGGCAACACCCACCTCATTTCCGCACTAAAAATTCCCAACTCTATCCAAATCACCTGCCCTTATCCA
>JAOQGN010067925.1:0-12402 GCA_027564295.1 Himantozoum antarcticum
AAACAAGGAGGTTAAATCACAAAATAAAAAAACTCACCATTTTGTTCCCGATCTGCCGTGTTTTTATGTCTCTTTACCGGACGTTTTCCTTGGCTTACTCCTACAGAAAAAAAGGGGGAGGTGGATAAAACGGTAAAGCATAACATTAAGCACAAACTATACAGAGTCGGTAAAGGACAATTGGGAAAAAACGGTTTCAATACAATAGCATCGTTTTCACTCTTAAAAACAAAAACAGGAACGTTATTATGGATGACAATGCGACTCCAGTAGAAACTTATGAGATGACAAAGTCACACTCCGGTTGACACAATTCCACACCAACTCCGCCATGTCTAGGAAACAAGGAATGGTGCAAAGGTCTACCAAAAGAACAAGCTATACAGTCTCGGTAAAGGTGAACTTTCATTTCAGTCATATATGCTAAAAAGGTTACATAAATTAAACAAAAGACTGCTTTTTTTATTTAGAAAACTAAAGAGTCCTTTTTTCTTTTTTTTTGTGATTTATGGACTGCCAGACCACCACCTTGCAACTCTGCAGCAGGAGTCGTTTGTTCTGTATTTCCCACAACCGTTTCTGTGACCTAAAGGCAATCATTTTCTGTTCACCGTTTGCACACGCACATCCCATAGAGAACGATGCTAAACAGATCCAAAAGTTATCTGCCCAGAACGATGGGCCATCGTTCTCAACAGGAACCATGGGTCATCATTCTCCACAAGAATGATGGGTCACCGTTCTCTGCAAAAAATGGTTTCTGCAATAGGACTGAAATTGCAAATTGTTTAAAAAGAAATTAAGTTTTTTTTTCAAAGAAGAAAAGAAAAATAAATGTGTGTATGAAAAAAAAGGATAAATGAATATGTGTATGAACAAAATAATCTAAAGGCACCCAAAATAACATCGTTCTCAGCAAATCAGATCGATGGAAATACAAAAAACCAACAAGTTGCTCCACCGTTGTGGCAGTCGGAACCCCCATTGACCCGTACTATCAGTACCAGAACAGATATTTCCTCCCAAAGTGTGCAAAGAGAGCACCGGGCATCATTCCCAGTAAAGCGCAGGAATGCGCTTTACTGGGAACTTGCTGTGATTCGCCGGGCATCGGATACCCATTAGCCCATACTATCGTTACTTTAAAAAATTAGAGACAAAATCTTTGTTTTTGCCAGAGTGTCAAAGGTGTCAGGGCAGACCGTGTGTGCCACACACTGCTCTACCAGCACTGTACTTTGCCTAGTTTTGACAGTGTGAAGTGTATGGCATACAAAATACAATGACCATACACAATAGTAAAGGGTGTTCAGGGTGAACTACCAGCACTACACCGTTTTGGCTGACTAGGACATCAGCAATAGAAATCCATTTGCACATAAATATTTTCTTCTGTCAGCACCACATCATTTTGGCTAATTCGGACATCAACATTAGAAGATCATTTGCACATAAATATCTTATCTAAATCCCACTCCTAACACTACAGACTGCGCGTGGACATAAATATCTGATTTAAATCACACTACAGACCGCACCCGCACATACATATTTATTTTTGCTTAAAATAAATTGATGCATCTACATTTCCACTCCTAACACTACAGACACTACTCCTATTCCCTGTGCATGGACATTTGCTAGTATTTACAGTGTGCAGCGTACAGCATAAACAAAACTGCATCTGATCTAGACATGCATATTCAAGATCCACTCCTAAAGCAGCACATAATATGCATTATAAATTGTTTAATTTTCCGCTTTTAACACTTCAGATTCTCACATAAAAATAATCGATGCATCTAGTTGAGACATGAATACCCAAGATCCACTCCTAAAGCACACACCTGCAAACCGGTCTGTGCGTGTGAGCTACATGTAAGACTGGTGTGTAGCACAAAATATGACCAAGTTAGCTCTTACCTTATAGTAGTGTGTTGTTTGGCTTGCTCCTTCTGCTGTGTGTGCGTGCGTGCGTGCGTGCGTGCGTGCGTGTGCGTTCGTATTAGATAGTTCATACCTATGTGTATGTGGCGCTGGGCTCTGTTCTGTATTTGGTGATTGGTCTCACAACCCAATTTATATAGTGCTGACAGTTGTTATTGAATTTGTATATATCTTAGATGTACACAGCCACAACCCTCATATATGTAATGGTAATGTTACCCAAAAAAACCACATTCACATCCTGACCTGACACTGATAGATCCCAAAAAACATGCAGCTATCAGTGCTAGACAACAACAACACAGTGTGGTCAACAACATCCTTAGTCAGTCAAGTAATGACATGCATGCTTTTGCCAAGGTAGCATGATCATCATTGTTTTGAATGTTTGAAGATGACGTCGTTTTGGATGTGCTATCAACGTCGTTTTGACATTTTCTCCTATTTTGCATCATCACATTGATACCTTACATCGTATTGAATGTTTGAAGATGACGTCATTTTGGATGGGTCATCACCATCGTTTTGTGTTTTGAATGTTTGAGGATGACGTCGTTTTGGATGGGTCATCAACGTCGTTTTGGCATCTTAAATCGCTTTGAATGTTTGGAGATGACACGGTTTTGGATGGGTCACTAAAACTTAAATTTGTCTGTATAGTTAAAAAGGACTTCATTTTCAAAAATTTCTTTTTGAAGTTTTAAATTAAACTTTAAAATTTGCTTTAAGTTTTAAATTTTAAAATTTAAATTTTAGCAATTTTAATTCTAAAATCTTTAATTTCGTAAATTTTAGTTCTTTAAGTTATTTTAAATGTTAGCTTTTTAAATCTCATAAATTGTTAGAGCCAATTTATGCCATCTAATAGATATTTTTACATTGAAAACAAAAAAATGTTGCTGTTGTTGAGACTACAACAACTGTTTTCCAATCCAAAACTACAACGAAGAACCGTTTTCCAAATCTAAGAATTTGTAAATTGGAACACAAACAGCTCGCCGCGGTCATATCCAAAGGCTCCACCCGCTCGCATGGGTTCCGGGCCTACAAGTCAGACGGTTGGGTCGCTCTTCATCCACAATGCGCGCGAGGTCATGGAGGATCGGACAGATGCGCTCATCAAGTCCGCGGTCCCTTCCAACGACTGGATGAGGTGATCGGCGGATGGGTCATTTGTAGGAGAGATGGATGAGGCGCTACTGCAAGAGCTGAGAGTGGCTCTCTGGGGCGCCTAGCCACCGTCGGTAGAGGGTGCACCGGAACTGAAGTAAGTAGGCGAGGCGACGACAATGTCGTCTGCCTGGCTGTGCACATTGTCCCGTTGTCTGCCTGGCTGAACGACACGAGAGATGCGGCCGGTGACACACTGATGCACCTCCCCCTCCCCCCCCCCCCCCCCCCCCCCCCCGACACTGTACAGCTGAGGGGTAAGGCTCGTTTTTGCGATGGGTGGTCAAGGAAGCGTTTGCACGAGTAACCCGGTGGACCACACTCCAGCCCATCTGGTGTTTTCGTGGGGAGGCGCGGCGCTCGCGTATTCGCTAGTGGCACCCCTGTGCGCGGATGAGATGCGCCACACATTTTATGCCAGAAAATACCGTTTTCTCCCGTCTGCCGAGTGGGTGGGTGAGAGAAACGGTGAGGGAGAGACGCCCTTTCACATGGTGGTAAAGAGCAAGAGTATAGTGAGGGTTTAACGGCCATAGCCACCACACTAAGAAGTCTCCGGTTTTCTGTCAACCTTCGCCTGCTGCTCTCTGTCGGGCGACCGGAAGACGGCTTCACCTGCTGCCACCTAGCCATCGCAAACGACGATGGGTTTTCTCTGAAAGCGATGCTGGAGTTGGGCGCGACCCAACCACGCGAGACTCTTCTGGCATGGACGTCAACCGTCTGGCGCGGGACCTCGGGCGGGAAAATCTCTACCACCTCTTTGAAAATGATGAGGGATACTTCAGCGACCAGTAGCATCACCGTCGGGGCTGATGCGATTGGTCAATCATTTGTTGCTAACACTTTGCCAGCTCGCTTGCATAAAAATGCCATGCATCTACCCACACACACACACGCACGGACACACGCACACACACACACACACACATAAACACACACACATACATACACACATATTATATATATATATATATATATATAAATGTTTTTGTGTATATATTATGGCTTGGTGCACCACCCCATTTAAAAATGCTTTGTTGCATATGCATATGTGGGGCTCCCCCCCTACTAGGGTCAAATTTAACTTTCTTCACAGTTAACATACAATCTTCACAATCTTCGCACTTAAGTCCATCAGAGGTGTCTTCATTTCTTCACAGTCAACATACAAATCTTCACAATCTTCACAATCTTCACACCTAATGCCATCATATCACCATATGAGCAACACCAATTACTCGTAATGGTACCAATACCAGGACCAGTACTGGTAATGGTACCAATACCAGTACCACCATAATACCAACATGACTTTGTGTGGCATAATAACTTGTTCTGTTGAGAAATGAGTTTATATTTACATTGCAGTTTACACAAGATATTATGCTTTCAGTAAACTAACTGTAGTAGCATCAATACAATTCTAGTGGGCCACTATAGCAGAGGAATTGCACAATGTCTCAATTGAAGTATGGCCAAGCAAGCTTTGATTTAAGCACAATTAATACTACTATTACATGTATTATTAGCACACATGTACAAAAACCACCGGCCACCAATTGTATGAGACAAACTGCCAAAACTTGCTCTTTTGGTACGGTTGTTAGCATTGCTACATTAAATGAGGAGTTTTACCCTCTTTGCCCCTCTTGTCTAAGGGGAAAGCAACTCCTCATGCAATGCATCAAAGCTAGCTAATATACCCACTACCAGGTCAAATTCTACTAGGTCAAAGTAGATATCTGTAGATTCCACACACCACTGGTAGCGCCACCAAATAGAAATAGCTTGCTGTCTCTAGCACAGATAGCTTGTGGAATTAATTCGCTCCTGTTAACTTATCCGATTGTAATGGTGGTTGATCACCTTTCTCTCCAAGAAGGGAAAGCAAATCTTTCTTTGTCATTGCCTGACTAGGCTCATTCATCATCAGCTAGCTGGTGCTCTTTATCCAGAGAAACAAGTTCTGCCTTAGAAGAAAAGCTCTTTTCTTGCCTTCAGTAGAGGAGTGAAATACCCCAAAATAACAATGCGATCACAATAGACCGCATGGGTCCAGCTCCTCCTAATAATGATATATGATTTAATAATCATATATTATTTAATAATTATATATTATTTAATAATTATATATTATTTAATAATTATATATTATTTAATAATTATATATTACTTAATAATTTTATATTATTTGCATTTTCTTTGTCACATTTCATTTAACTAATGCCTGATGATATCATGATAAAGATAAGCATGCAGGGTGGTAGTCATGGTGCAGCATGGGCAAGTAGTCATCAGATAACGAAACAGAATGTTAATACGGCAAGGGCAAGCATTTTTGTCTATGAATTTACCAAACTAATAGTAGTTCTGATGAGGCCTGAAATAATATATGATAAAACATGATGCGTGATATAACTACATTAATCATGGAAAACTAACGCAGGGGGGAGCGGGGTTGAATGAATGTTGGGGCAGAATGAACAATGGCATCGATTTCAATTTTGTTGCAGTAAATTATATATTTTTTGTTTTATGATATTGCGCAAGGTCACTGCACATGATGTTTGAGAGAAATTTCCCAGTTTTGCAGTGGCTAGTTTCAGGCTGGCATGAACATTTGTGTTTTACAGAGTTCAATGCAAATTTCTGCAAGCTAATAATAGTACAGTTATGTACTATTATTATCTTTAAATAATTGAAGTATTTGAAAAGTTTCCACACTCACTTAATATCACAATATGACACTATTTCATTTGTAAATTTCCATAAAATATAACACTGTTAATTGCGACGCACCGGTGGGAGAAAATGAACAATTCAAACATTTTAGGTTTAGCTCTCTCTCTGTCAACAATATTTGGATGTTGTATTACATATTATAATATTTGGATTTGTATTACAGTTAGCCTAATATGCTAGACTATGCTCATGTGAAAATCAGAATTCTATAACATTTTAGCTACATGATATGTGACAAAATGCAAACTATGTTCATTCAGCCCCGCTCTCCTCCCCTATGCTGTGGCTACTGTAGTTATATACTAGCTGACATTATTCCATTGATGTTCCAATGAATATTCTTTCATTGTGTTAATGTGTTACACGCATTGCACCTTGAACATTATCTGCCAAACAGTCAACCTCTAGTGGATGATAAAGTTTGATCTTGAATACCAAGTTCTTCTCACTATCAAGAAGAAGAAGTGTCCCATTGGGTGCTGAAACGAGCAAATTTTAACTGTGATATGTAGAATAAAGGAAAGGATACCTGTCTTTGACAGAAAAAGTAAAAGTGATTTTCTAGCTCTGATTAAAAGCAACGACTGTAAATGGTAGTGCCGGTAGTTTTAATTTGTTGGTGGTGGAACTTTGGTGTATGAATGCAATAACCTAACTAATTACTATAACAAAATGGAACACAAAACAAGTTAAATACTTCGGAACCAAACAATAAGTCATGATGAATCAGTTGTTTTCTATTAAATCATTGTTTCAAAAAGTTTCATGATCTTTCATAAACAGTGTAGTGTTTCATAAATCATATGTTTTTTTCATTAATTGAGGCAATTGAAGACATGGCATTAAGTGAAAATTAATCAATTTTTTGTTCTTCAACCTGCTTCCAAGGGTGGGGGTGACTAATACGCCATTCGTATGCATTCATATACGTCAATGTTTGATATCAAGAGAATGATCCTATCAAGACTAGCAACTAATACACAATTGGATTTGAATCCACCCCTGTGGGTGGATTGCTACATCTACGCTACATTGCATTAAGAACCGGACCGCTGCCTCCGACAAACTTACCAGTGGCTCTCCTGCACCTCTGGATTGAGCGTCAGCTTTCTGATCGAAGTATGCTAGAAGACATTTTCAAAATGAGCTTTAATGTCCAAGCATATTGCACGAGCAAAATTGTTGCAACTTCTCAGTATTAAAACTTAGAACGGAATGTGATCGCTTAGCCTAGGCCAGCCTACTTTTAGCAAAATTACAACAAACAGACACTTTTGAATAACCATACCTTCGCAGATATCAGTAGCTGATGAGAGTAATCCCTTTGACTTAGATCTCCAAAATGGATCCGGAAATAGAGTTGTGGTCATCAATGAGCCAAATTGATCAGATAAGTCATCAATAACAGTGTGTAGCTTCCATCCACACACTCTAAAATAGAGCCATAGTCCATCCTATCCCGGTTACGTAGTGCTGAGTCACTAATAACAGGTCGTAACATGGGACTAGCAGTGTCATCAAACTGGCGTAGACTTCGAAGCATGGTATTGTTCACACGATGTCCATCAACCCACAGCCACCAATTAGCAGAGGCTCGAAATACTTTTTTACCTGCGTGTACAGCGTCTGGTATTGAATACAGTAAGAGCATGTGGGCTGGTAAATCAGATTTGTCATCAATTTTTTTCATAGCGGAGGCGTTGTTTGACTCGCAATCCATAGACAGTGCTAAAACAGCAAGTTTCTTGCAGCGCATACCAGCCACACAACATCTCCTACATGGTCGAAGCTGAGGATATATCGAGTCATGAGTATCAGAGCAGGCATCACAAACAGATTCATTTTCAAGGCATTCCATACATGTACTATTGCACTGAACTTGCTCAGTGGCTATTGTTATAGTGTTTATGTGACGTAGGCATTGTTCACAGCATTGGATGCACTGTAAAACATTACTGATGGTACTGAAAACATGCTCTCCACTGGTCTTGTGAGTAAGGAAATCATTAGCTAATAGCAGACCACATTTATTATCTAGTGTGGTACCTATTATCGCTCCGGCTTCAGTATACATCTTTTCTTTTATTACATCAGGGTCTGGGAAAGGATGTTCTTTCACGTAATCTAAGTCCACTTGTTCCGTTAGTCCAACTATCAGATTAGATTGCATGTCAAGATCACCTGATGGCTTTATTGCCATAGCGTCACGTGAGATACAAATAGGTGTCACCTGAACAAGTTCATTGGCTATGAAAGTAGAGGACTTTTCGGCCATGGCTTGGAAGTTCTTGAGGTTATCGGTAAGAACACCAGACCACATGACCGACAGAGGTTTTCTGCGTTGCCTAGTAGTTTTTGACGGTAATGGTATATTTATCTGAGACCAAAAGGAGTTGCTAGTCTGGTCTTCAGGATTACGTTCTATCGTGATAGAGCCTGGCCCACGGAGCAAATTACATGTCTTGCCACCACCACTTGCTTCAATCGAGTTCACAAAGTCTATAATCTCATCAGGCCATTGAAAGTTACGTGGATTGGCATGAGCATTCTTAATCCCATACCATATAAGTTTATAGAATATATGATCGTTGTTGAAACCAGTCTCACATTCAATCTCTTGCTGGATCGCAACAGTAAGTGGATCCAATTCACATGTGTATAGTAATCTATATAAATGTAAATGGCATTTACATAAACAAACGGCCGAGAAAAACGGTCTAAAATTAAATCAATACAATAAAGCAAGCCATACTATGGAAGCCCATAAGGAAGTATTAGTGCTGGGGACTTCTAGTTCAAATCCTAGTTCTAAACCCTAGTTATATGGGCCTTATATGTATAATAGATATGGCCAGATATGGATGATTGATTAGGAATGTCAAGCTGTCAAAGGAAAGATTGACTAGGAATGGCACTGCTGATGCGCTTAGAGCTATTACAGTGCAATACATGAACAGTTATTGTTATGTAATAAGTTTACAGTGTGTAATAAAGCTATTACAATGAGTGTAATAGCTTTATGGCCCTTGATACAGCTGCCTCATGTGTCATGTATAACTGCCCAAGTCAAATGGTAGTTCATACTCCATAATTGATAGATAAGCCAGATAAAAGTATATAAAAGCAATAATAAACAGTGATCTTCATTTGCATTTATATGATTTTCTGTAGTGCCTGTAGTAAATTCATTACCACCAAATAATGTTTTCTAGTACTTGCAGGTATGGGCCAGGTATAATGGCCTATAATTGTTTCTACTTTTAATTTTGAGTTTGGGTACCACCTTGAACATGGTTGGACAGCTTTAACGAGCAGGGGCATTGTCACCTCATTGCATGGTAGATTTTGTGAAGGCTATGGGGCCATCACAAACAAACCATACATTTGATCTGGCCTGATCTCCATCTATGACTACTGGATATTGTCAGAATTTTGCCCAAGTAGTTACGAGTTTCGGTTCTAGTTTGACTTTGAGTTCTACTTTCAAGTTCCAGTTCTGGTTCTGATTCTACTTACAAGCAAAGACACTATGGACTTCCATAGATGGCCATAGATAACTTCCTGCTTTGCTGTCTGTTTCTTTGCAGGATAGATAATGACAAGGAGAAAATAACTACTCATGACAAAAACCTTCATTTGGATGTGATAAACAGAATCTGAATGCCAACCAAAAACCATAGGCCTCCTGACGATGTCAAAAGGAAAAACCTATACATGCATGGAACATTGCAATACGCTAGGACACACTAGGAATTGTTATTGTTAGAATACCTTTGAACGGGCCAATTACGAAGAAAGTCATCTACGTCATCAAACTCATTCATTGTGGATTGAACATCCACTTCCATGAATCTATCCAGAGGTTCTGGTACCAAATCACTGGAGCTAGTAATGCCACTGCCGGAACTAGGAATGACCTCATCAAAAGGGTCAACATTCCATTGTTCAACAGAATTACCACTATCAGCGTTCCATGTGGGAGATATGCTTCTATTAAACACAATCAGGAACAAAGTTTTCTAGATTGTCAAATATATTTGTGCTACAAAAATATGGATACATAATGATAATACACAAATGACCAGAATAAAAATTAATAAACAGAAAGAGGTAAACTCTTTGGCAAGTCTGAGATTTACAACTGGACAACTTAAAAGTAAAATGTAGAAAAGTAATGCATGATTGTCATGCAAAAATGTATTTGAAACTTAAATGTTTCAGCAACAGGAGCAAGAATTTCAGGTGATGGCAGTAACCAGTATAATTAAAAAAATATACTTTCATCTGACCAACTGGAAAAATGAAATATGGGTTATTGGTAAGGTTTAAGTATTGATGAGTGGCAGGGGTTTGGACTAGAAATAAATGAGATTCCACTAAGTTTGTAGCAACTTACAAATGAGCAACAATAATACCAAAAGTATTAACAAAGAGTAACCTGAATAATTTGACTACTTTTGAATAATATTACTATGTTGATTCCTCAATTGTCAACAATATCAATGATCTCAATGTCCTTATCCGGTGACTTCCGAGTTGAAGTGACTGAGTCGCCAGTGATTTCAGTTTGTAATTTTACATCGACCTTGGTGGTAGTGGCCAGCGGGGAGGTTACCACCACAGACAATGAACAGCTAGTTTCAACTGACCCTGTTGGCATCTTTGGCCTCTTCATGGATTTGAACATGTCCCTAATGTCCGATCCAGGTCGTTTCTGTTTAACAGACTCGTCTGCCTCGTCTATATGACCACATGTCAAGTAATGTGCCTTCGCTACAAAAAAGACAAGTCACAAGTCCATACATTGATACAATGAACACAGGAGCTTGGTACCAACAAATCCTGATAGTAAACAATTATGCCATAGGTTTGTATGGAAGTTTGCAAAGTTTCCCAATGATGCATGCTCTACATTCTCAAAGAACTATGCATATAATAGAAACAGCCTTGACTGGAGGGACACCTGGTGCCCTGGTGTTGCCATAGGAAGTACTGACTGAAAACAATTTTCACACAAGCTGCTTATAATGGCCTATAATTACAACACTTTATATTATTATATCTACAATGTACATGTATATAATAAAACTTAGAATTTACACCAAAGTGTTTGTGATATCTCAGCCTGTTGAGACTGATAACTTTGAGACACTTTCCACAACGTATACTTAGCTCATCCAATGCCACGGAATCGCCATAATTGTTCGACACTTCTGCAACAAAAACGAGTTATTTAGGGCATTTAGTATGATATTACCAAGGCCTACCAAAGACCTAAGAATAATACAAAGTTTAATATTAGGTTACATACATAGCGCTATCTCGGAAGATAACTCTATGGTTACATACAGTACAGGGCCATACAGGCCTATACAGATGAAAAATGTTGTTGCTGGCCGTTGCTGTCAAAATTACCGTGTCAGTCATTTTTGGCCGTTACCAAATATCACCTGCCAAATTTTGTATATACAAGAAATGATAGTACCATGTACCATGACGGCCAAAGGCAAGACAGTAGACAGTGGTAAACAAAGTTGATATGCAAGTTACGGCAGTTACAGTGCAAGTGAATGCCGTGTAAATGTGCATAGTGTAATGTGGTGTGAATGTATTGCCCATGTATGCACATGTATTAAATGCTAATAAATAAAGTAACTGCATATAATTCGACTATAAAAATGTTTTCACTCGCAAAGTGGCACATCTACAGGAAAGCCTCGGAGTCATATTTTATGGCAGTGAAGTTCAAGATCTAGCCTGCATAAAGTAACTTACCGATTTTGAAACTTTGAAACAGCTCGTTTTGTACTTCTGTCCGAATACCTTCAATGGCGGAGGCCGGACGCCCTTGCTTGATAGCTGTGTAGAGGAGTAGATCATATTTTGAATGATCGGACATCCCTCTTTTCCTCTGTTTGATAGCAGTAGAAGGAGCCGTGTATGCAATCTCAAAATATTCAACTACAAAATATATGTAGGACGGACTATTAATACAAGATATGTAGGCCTAAACTCTACATCTTAGTCAGTGACTGGTGACATACAAGCCATACAAGGCCATTCAATGTTTGGCCAAGTTTTATTGGCCTTTATTTGCATAATAGTTTGCATAATGGCCATAAATAGGGTAGACTTGTAGAAAGGCATTCAGTAGCCTGTGAAACAAAACCTCAACCCCAAACCACCAATCTCAGAATCTCAAGCTACCGGCCGTGATAAAATATTCCAATCCATAATAGTAATAATGGCCAATAATGGCCAATAATGGCCAATAATGGCCAATAATAGCCAATACGCGTATAAGACAGGCCAAGGTAGCACACCAACAGCATTCACATCGTAGGTGGTTACAATAGGTGGCCAATAGGTAGTAGGTTACAAGCATGGCCAAGAATGGCCAAGAATGGCCAAGAATGAATGGCATGAATAATAATAATGCCAATAATAATAGGCATCATAGACTTAGGCCTACTAAGTACCATGCTATGCAGTAACACTGGCCAACACTATAAGAGGCGCAAGAGGCCATAAGAGTATCAG
>JAOQGN010068036.1:0-10023 GCA_027564295.1 Himantozoum antarcticum
AAGTGATAAAATATGTTCTCCTAACTAGAACTAGGTGGTGGCTTACCTGTAGAACTGATTTGAAGGTGATGACCAAACAAATTTCAAATTAGTAGTGACATATGGGGGAAAAACGTCTTCCAATGGAGAAAAATAAAATCCAGAAGTGAAATGAAAATGGTTTCACCCGGTTCGTTATTTCTATCCTTTGCTCCTAGGAAATTTTGTTATGGGCAGACACCTGAAACATTTATCTCTCTAACTAAAAAGAAGAATGACTCTAGCCCTGTCAGAATTTGTGATATGAATATTTCAATCCAGCATCGTCATACGGGCGCATAATGCGACGAGCAGCCTTGTGTGTTCGTGCAATGGCGCATGATGCGACGAGCCGTAGCGAAAGAGTTAAGCGTTGTTTAGTTTCTGCTCTGATTCTTGGTTAACCGATCACTGCATCTAGTACATTTTGGATACGGAAGCCAGCGCCTATCGCACCGGTACTGTGTTCTTGCAGGTTCAGGATGGAAAAGAGCGGGTGTTCTCGTATTTCAGCAAAATCCTTAGCCCACAGGCACATAACTACTGTGTAACTCGCCGTGAGCTGTTAGCAGTTTGCAAGTCATTAAAGCACTTTAGGCCCTGCCTGTATGGTTGATAGTTCAAGGTACGCACTGACCACACCATCCTGATCCGGCTATGACCTGGCAGTTACCACTGTAGCTGGACAGGATGATCGACCACCCTGGTCGACATCATGTCGAGCATGCTGTGTGCATGATACCAAGAGACATAACCTCCAGACCAGATCAAAACGAACTCCTGCATTATGGGTGTGTCTTGACTATGGCAGATGGCATGTGGACGGTGGTGTCACTGGGCAATTAACAGGGGCAGACTCATGATTTGTCTCCAGTCATAGCCATGAACCACAAGAGATATTCCACAGATGGAAAGCGCTCATCAGCAGCTGTGCCGGCTTTCTGCAGAGGTCATGGAGAGAGAAGACAATCATATGTGTGTAATGATGTTCCTGATATGGTAAACTTACAGAAGATGGACACTTGTCTGTCTCGGGGTTGTCGAGTCAAAGGCATATATCGACGGAACTATCCTATCACTAGGCGGTGTTGACCTGCGCCGACTGAGTAAACTACTGCCACTGATGCAAATCAGGGATGGCAGAGTACTCACAGTCCGCATTGGTAACCGGGTGCTAGTAGAGTCCGGGATACAGCAATATGTCCGAAATAGCCAAGACGGAAAGTGGTGCGGGACAGTCACAAGATCGCTCACTCTGGTTTCATGTGTATCTTAAGGCGAGTAAGACTGAACTGGTTTTAGTCAGGTATGACAGCTACCCTCCGACGCATAATCAGATCCTTCGATACTTGCCGATTTCTAAAAAGAGTTGATGGCTTTGCCAAAAGATGCGTGACCATCTCTTAGTTGGTCGCCATGGCAGAAAGTCGCTATTGACTTAGTCGGCCCAATGCATACGAACGAATATGGTAATAAGTGGTGTCTGGAGCTCACAGACCACATTATCAAATGGCAGGATGCGCTAGCCATTCACGAAGCTACAGCAGCAGTAGTCACACATGCTTTTGATAAGCATGCGTTCTGTTACTTTGGTCTCCCAGAGTGCTTGTACTCTGATAGAGGTGCACAGTTTGAATCTGATTTAATTCAGGAGTTGTGCGACCTCTAGAGGGTAGAGAAGACCCGAACCACTCCGCACCATCCTCAGAGCAATGTGAGGTGGAACGCGTAACAGAATCTTTTCTGGCTCACTGAGATGTCTGCTAAAACAAAGTGAGAGAGGACAGGACGGTGAGATGAGTTTCTGACTCAAATTATGCGGGCATTTAGACTGACACCTAAGTCTACAACTGAAGAGATTGCAAACTTTCTGATGCTTGGATGGCAGTCTCGACTCCCTGATATGCCGTTTATGGGGCCAGTGAGCCCCCAATGGAAACCCACACTGAGTACGTCTCAAACCTCCAGCATCGACTAATTGAAGCCCATGAGCTGTCGTGGGCACAACTAAAAGCTTCTATACGTTTCAAGTATGAAGGTAAATGCATGTTCGATGTTGGGGATGAGGTATTGGTAGATAGCCGTCGGCGCAGAAAAGGTGTAAACCCCAAGCTGGAGCCACAGTTTGGTCGACTTTCAAAGTAGTCACAGGCTATCCTAGCCATCCCTATCGACTGGCTCCATTGATAGATAGTATAGATCCATTGTTAATGTGTCTTGGCTCAAACATTATCATCAGTCTATGACAGTCAATAAACGCCCATTTGGACAAACTGTCGCATTGCCTGAACTAGACACGACTGGATCTTCAAGTGGATGCCAACCCCATTCTGCTATGAAAGGTTGACCAACCAAGATATCCCTCATACCTAATGGTGATAGGCCTAGTGGACCCAAGGAAAATGTTGATCGAACTGGAGCACATTGTCTAAGTGCACAGACTAAAAATTCACACAAAAATCACAATACCGAAAATGCTTGTAACGGTAATACGGAGAAACATTCTTTTGAAATACCAGGAGCAGAAAGCTTGTGAAGGTAATAAAGAGAAAAGCTCTACTGCAAAGGACAGGGGCAGAAGTGGTTGCGATGGCAAAGTGGTGCAAAATAATCTCAATAGTCGACAAGGGGCTAATAAGCACCGACATGGTAAAGTAACTGGTCAATAGCCAACTGTATCAGTAGCAAGTAAACTCATTGTGAATGCCGAAATCCAACCTCACATTGGAGAGCCTAAGCATAGTAGGAAGGCACCAACATGGTATGGAAATCCTATTTAATGTTAGGGTTATACTATGGTGACTGATTTCTCTATGAAGTGCACATCTTATTACTTTTTCGGAATTTATTTAGAAAAATGCATGTTTTGCCCTATTTGCTACTACTTCAAACAGGAAGTATGTTTACGTCATTTCCTAAGGCATAGCCATAGTCATTCACTGACAAGGCTCTATGTTACCTACAGCGTGTAGTTGTTGCGTAGTAACAGTAGTTAGCCCAGGTGAATTTGGAAATCAGTCTGCGCCTCCTACCTAGCATATGATCGTAACTGGCATATGATTATGTGACCAGTCGCTAGGCAAGCGATAGCGTAACCAGTAAGGAATGACGGGAAATTCGTAGCGATAAACCAGCGTAGCGTAGCCATAATTATGATGGCACTCATGTGGCTTGTGCTTAGTTTAGCATTTGGATTGGTAGTAGAATATGGACCAATAGCACAGCAGCTAACGTCAGTGCAAAGTCTCACCGCTTTGATTAGGTTTGCGTGGCTTTATTAAAAAGCTGGAACGCATGTCTAGTATAAATCATTGTGTGTTGCACTGAATTATCATTACTGCTCTGAACTACCTATCTACTAACTATCTACATGAGGAGTACCTATCTGTTACTATGGCTGAAGAAAAGAAGACGGACAGGTCTAGAGGAGCACCACTTACTGACTGGGCTGACGCTATGCAAGTAGATGACCTGAAGCTGCTCCATAGCAATGTAGATGAGAATGATGAGAGTTTACTGGACGTGAGTGATGGGGAGGTGGGCTCCCCAGCTGTGAACCAGCCGGCATTTGGAATATCCACATCTACACTAGACGTTGACACTGCAGCAGTCTCTGATCAAGGTATGGAAAGGCTTGGAACACATTACAGCAATGTAAGCTTCGGTCTGGAAACATATAAGGTCGCTATTAGGGAGGTCAATACCCTGCTAGCTTCTCCTGGTACATGTGGGTTATGTTCCTTTGTTTCGGACAAACCTGGCCGACTTTGCATACATCAAGAAGGTGTATGCAGGTATTGTGTATGCAAATTATCCACAATCCTTATGTGGTATTGTGGATGTGGGTACGGCCGGAACACCAAGGATTTAGTAATGCATCATGTTAGAATTCAGCATGCGGGAGAGCACCGGGTGAATTATTGTGTCTCAGTTGTCGAGTTTGAATGCTTTAAATCACACATTGCTCAAACTATAAACTCTGTGTTTGAAGACTTGAGGAATAATCGTGGTGGACGGGTCCGGGCAAGCTTGGGGAATAATATATCCCGCATAACTCCACCTAGCACTAATTCCCTGTAATTGATGACTCTTAACATACTGGGGAGGGCCAGAGGTGGTAGCAACAGATGTTGCTGCAACGTCTGGTGCCCCCAGCACAAAGAAACTCCAGTCTAGCCAAACCAATGCTACGTCATGCTTGGGGAAGCTGCCAGTGAAAGCTGGCACTGCAACCAAGACAACTGGCACTGGCAAGACTAAACTTTGGGCCAACATTTAGATCTTTCTTACGAAGCTCTTGCAAAGGAGTTTAGTCAGATAGATATCAGGAAGGCCCTGCTGAGGTGCAAAATAGATTGCAGCACGTAGCGGATGTATGGCAGAGACAGGGTCAAGGCCAAGGTCAAGCCAGGCGGCAACCTCTGTCTTCTGCTGATGCAGCAGGAGGGAACAACTCTCCTCAACCCGTAAAAAGTTTGCGTACATCGGCCGCAACATCGAGTAACCCCTCAGTCGCCTTACTTGACAAACTCTGATCTACCCTCCGGCTCTTCCTCAAGTCACACTCCCAGATCTAACCGCACTTATAGTGCTAGGAATAGATCTCGTTCCATTCCTAGTACTGATACTGGTTTCATGGTGCCCAACCCAGGGTGGTGCGATGCCCGTACTCTGGAAAAACTTGAAAAAGATGGGAAGGAGAATGCGAATTTGCTGAGTTTGCTAGGTCGAGCAAATGAGCAAATCCATCGCTTATCCTTAACCATTCAGGGATTAAGGGATCATGGAGAGGCAGTTGAGAACCCCCTCGTGGTAGTAATATCGAAGCTCCGTGGTCCCATGACATCAACATAACTCTGGTTTAGTTATTTAGGTGGTTAGACCCCAACTTCCAAATGCTGTGGGATATGTTACGGATGAACCTTCGTGCAGCTTGATTGTGTAGGCCAACTCCTACCTTCTAGTTGCACCTTGTGAAGACACCTGCCACCCAGGCTAGTAGAGGACAGATAACTTCCCCAGATGATAGGAGCACCTTATATGCTGGCTGCAGATGTACCCAACATATGTAGACAGCTGCCTTCTATTATCTAGTCAAGATCCAAGTTACCTGTTGCTGAGAATATAGAGACGCTGCACCATCCAGTGGCATTGTCCACTTATGTCCACATTATCCACTTAACTGCTTAACTCAGCTTTATGTATAGTAATGCATTCCCTGCATATATGAACTTTATACATTACTGACTCTTAAGCCCTTAATGGGCCAGCTACCATATAGTGATGTTCTCATAGCTCAGTATACTTCAGTCTTGTTGTTCCTGCCGGAGTAAATACATTCATAAATTGACATACAGTAGTGTACTATCTACTCACCTTATTCTACCATTGTTGTACTTCTCCAAGGACTCTATAAACTTCCTACCAAAGTTTTGGAGGCCCCGCCAGAGACGTCTTGTGTTACTTGTATTGCCATTATTGCTTAAGTAGGCCATTATTGCTTCAGTAGGCCATTATTGCTTCAGTAGGCCATTAATGCTACAAGTTGCTACATGCAGTGAAAGAAGTAAATGCACTTGACATAAGTCCATTTCAGTATTTACTATAATATAATTGTAATATAATGTGTTTCACTATCCACACCAATGTATTTCATTTCACTTTCACTGTCTATAATTCCTCATCTAATTGAGTTATTTCCCTCTTGTCCTCCACCTATATTTTTTGTTGATAGTAGCTTCTTTATGTCATCAATTATCTTTCATTAAAAGTATAGTAACATCTTTTCAGATATATTCTGTCTATTATATATTTTTATAATTTGTCGTTTTAGTTCATGCTTGTAAAATTTCTTTTAATAAGTAAAATATCATCACATCAAGCCGAACGAGAAAATAGATATACCAAGTTCTGTGATACAAACTGTGAAATTAATTGAAATTGACTGAAATTTTAATTAATTATCTATACAGATAATAGATACCATGTCTCGCAATTTCATGATTCTTTTTTTTTTTTAATGCTAAAGTTGTAAATCTGTTGGAGCGTAACAACTGCACTCATTTAATTGTAATTACGATTTACATGTAGTAAATGTGCTCTCCCTCCAATATTAGTTTGTTCCTTATAATTATATTCTGTAGATATTCAGCTTTGTTTAACCACTGTGGTGAAGCAAGGAGCCATAGTCAAGGATAAAGCCCCACCAAGCACTGTGGAGCCTGGAGAAGTTGTCTTACTGTACAGCACAGAGTATGGCGAGTGGGACCGAGCAATAATTCTAGAAAATTTAGATGGTGGCAAGGTGTCAGTCAAATCTGCTGACTTTGGCAGCATATATTGCGAGTCAATACAGCAAACTAGAGTGCTTACGGAGGAAGCTGCCAAAGTTCCTCTACGTGCTATTAAGTGTAGCCTAGAAGGTTAGTACAATGTGCAGTATGCATATTATTACTAAGTTCTATAGAAAAGTCAGTTTCCAGTAGTTCTAGTACCGTATCACAGAGAGACTAAAGACTTGTAAGTATATGAGGTAAATACAAATTAATATCATGATTATTTGTACATATGTAGCTGAAGTATGTATGTACATGTATATAATGATAATATTGGGCTTGCCAGGCATATGATTGTAAGTGGTAATCCATAGCAGAGCTAATCGAGGGAAACCCACTGCGGTTGCATGATATTATTATTAGTTCGATTGGCAAGGAGGAAAAACCTTCTACGGGACAAAAACCTCCAGGTCGTAAGTGAGACTCGAAGAGACGTCTTCGCAGTTAACTCGCGTCATTGCTGCAAGACCGGAGTGGCAAGCACTCTACCAAATCAGCCACTTAGACGTTGTAATATATGTAATGTATATGATATATATGTATATATATTTATGTTTATTCTTCTAATCCAGCTCAAGAGTAAGATTATAAATTATAACAGTAAAAAAGATGAGAAAAATGGCAAAAAACTTGAAAAATAATTGCATGTATATACGTATCTGCGTAATTCAAAATAGAATACTAAAAACAATTACTGTACTCATATTTGCAAAAATTATGTGTTAAAATTTCCAATTTAGCAAAATCATGTTCCACGGGCTTGCATTCTATTATTTATTATAATTTATTACAAGTTCGTAATGCCAACGGAATTGTAACGTATAAATCTCTGGTAGCATGGTAGTCTAAAGTGTAGGCTGTGTTATCTATCACAAATTCCATCAAGCAGCTGGTTACTAAAACCTGTTCCGAAGTTATCATTTCTGCTAAAACTAATTTATCGGTGTTTCTCATCCTTCTAGAATCAAGAAGATATTCATCGTTCTATCCTGCTAGCTGATAGTATAATGTTTCCAGTATGTTATACAAACTTTAGATGTTTATCCAATGTTATTCCTAAGAATCTTGATACCTAGATTATCTGGAGATATGTTCTCTATTATGGTTAGTTCCTGCTTCATTTGGATTTAGAAACGTTTATTTGCATCTCGGTGGTTGTTGCTCATTCCTGCCGCTCGTCAACCAATTCTTGTGCTTCTGATGGAAAGAAATGTCTGATCATGCGTTCGTGGCGATGGTACATTGTTGCATGCAGAATGAAAATTATGAAGTTCTGTCCTTCACATATTTTCCAAGCCTCCAGTGCTGAATTGTAGATTGTCCACAATTTGTAGATTGGGGCCATAAAGCGTTCCCTGTGGTATGCTTACATCTTTGGGTAGTACGGACGATTTTGTATTATGCACCTTCATGTGAACTGGATGTGATACTGTAATTTAAACTAATTAACCATAAATACTCCATATACATGTACATGTACAGCACATGCAATTCATCATCTAACATTCGGGCAGAAGTTGAGAAGATAATCCCAAACTGGATTAATAATAACAATGTTTCCAAATAATGATCTCCACTTCTGTAGATTAATAACTATTCCTAGAGTAAATTATTAGAACGTCATGCTATATTACATAGTACATACCTTAATATTGTAATGGTTTTTATACACTACACAACACAACAATGGCAAGAGAAGGTGAGTAGGTAACAATAATATATAACTGTGAGTATCAATTGAAGCATATGTTACCACTCAGGCAGGAATATCAAGACTGAACTATACTGATATATGCATGCATCACATCATTGGTAGCTGGCCATAATTATAGGCTTAATAGTTTGTGATGCTAGCAGTCATATATATACGGATACTGCAATGCAATACATCAGCTGTATGAAAGCTAAGTAATTAGACAATGTTATTGCAGTGCAGTAAGTGGTAATATGTCCCCGTATTCTCAGCAAAATATAACTTGGATCTCAGGCTAGATAATAGGACGGCCGCATGCATCTGTAGGTTTACTTCTGTATCCATCATATATTATGGTCCATCATCTAGGGAAGTTATCTGTCCTCAACTACTCTGGGGCAGGCATCTTCACTAGGTGCAGCTGGAAGGCGGGCAGTTTCCCACGCACTAAAGATACAAGAATAACATCCATAACAATACTTTTACAAACGGTACTCCATATTCATGTACAAAGAAAAGATAAACCCAGATGTCAGGCTTTAGTAAACAAATGCAAGTGTGCTTCTAACCCATTACCTGAATGACATAGTGCAGGAAAAGAGTTTAATACCATTGCAAGAACATTTTAAAGGATTCAATAGCACCCATTCTACAATCATTTTATTGTAGCATCCAGTCCGAAACGCTTTATACTACTCAAAATACGCTTTATTTATACTACGCTTTATACTGAGCAAAAGAGTAAGAGCTTTATTTTTGTAGCAATGACGGTTTTAATTATGTAAATTGGGCTATGATTGGTGGTTTTATTTTTTTTTAATTTTGATAATGAATTCCTAAATATGACCATCTCTTTCTTAATACATGTACATGTATGTCCTTTTTAATATTAAAATCACAAACCCATTATGTGGGTTTAATCAATAAACTCTTATCAGTCTTATTTAACTACATGTACATAGTAAATTTATTTATTTACTTAATCATGATTAATCTTGTAAGGCAATGTATATTTGAATATCTTTGCTCTATTTTTGTATTTAATTTTACACTTGTAGTTTGTAATGAACATTTGATTTTCTGGCATGGCTAACATTAATGGTTAGCTAATAACATTAGTCCCATGGCGGTGTTAGTTTCCAGGAAAGTCATTAGCCTACTCATGGGCTCTTGCTAATATTGTGGCCTGAAACTAGTATAAATATCACCTTCCAGAGTCGTATAGTTTGCGTATACGTGGAAACTGATGATGAACTCACTGTAGATCAAAATTGAGATTAATCGAAGATTAACTGAAAGTTTGCTGGATACATCGCGATCAACCTTTGTATAAAATATAAGATATATTATATTATAATATAAAATATATTTCAATAAATGTATTGAAATGTTTTTTGTTTCTTGTCATTTTATCATCAACTTATCATCATCATATCATCATCTTATCAAAAAAGAGCTTATCATTTATAATCGGCTTTGTAACACTACTACTGCTGCCCGTAGACCTTGTATGCCCATGTATAACTGGATTAGAGTACAGTAATCCAATATAGTTAATCATACAGGTGTCTGTTTCCGCCTCCCCATAACTTAGCTAGAATGCATGAGGCTAGATTTTGTAATAAATCATGGATAGCCTAAAGTTCTGAAGGGTGTTTTGAGTATCATCAGTTCCGCTTGCAATCGTTCCCATTACCTAAAAACAGTTAAATTTCCAGAACCCATTTTAGTTTTGTGATGCGTCATGAGTAATTCATGTATAGTTTGAGGATTGATTCGTGTACCAACCGGTTACCGCCCGTATTACCTAACAGGCGCTCTAAAGTGATAGATGCAATGTGTAGGATTATGCAAACAACTAATCCCATTCTAGTATATATAGGAGGAGCATTGTGAGATAATGTTAGAGTGTAGAAAAGCACCCAGAAAGCATCATGAAGCTATCCTACTGCATCCTCCTCTGCCTTATACTCTGTG
>JAOQGN010068147.1:0-12401 GCA_027564295.1 Himantozoum antarcticum
CTGTTCCAACCTTCTTATCAACTGTTGGACTGTGTGGAGGAGGAGGGGGGCATTTCTGTTGTCTTAGGTTGGGCAGATTCCTCATCCAATGAGCTGACCATTCCACTCCTAGATGGAGTAGACCTTGGGCAAGGGAATCTCTTTTAGGAGAGGCCGTCTGTTCATAAACCAGAGTAGCTGCCACTGCAGCCTCTAAGGTAGGCGGTTGAAGGACCAGGAGGTGGCGTTGAAGGGAGACATCTCCTACTGTGCAGTTGAACATGTCTCATGGTGATCCGGATGGTGTGGGATCCCATCCAGTAGGAACCCAAGTTAACATTGTCTAAGCTTTATTTTTTGGATAATCTTATCAGCTACTGCATGATAATTTACTACATGCTTTCATACCAGCTCTGCCGGCCAGTATGAGCCTGCTTCTGTGTGTATATATATGCGTATACCAGTCAAACTTGTACTCGTTTTGTACGCTTTGGAGATCTGGACAGGGAAGGCTGTCGTTCCTTGAATAAACAAATTAACATAACTATTATGCTTGCTGATATACTAAGTGGACTCCGATAAGTTACCTTGTTTGTGCAATCACCCTCCCGCATTAATAACAGTGGCATGGAGACTCTATAGGAGTCTTCACATAAGAGCAAGCATGTGGTTGGATTTCAGTGAGGTTAGCCACAGCTGCACCCATAAGAGAGTCGTGTTCTAGGTCTCCTCTCATGCCAGTTGGTTGGGATTCAGTAACCAGTGTTCCTCACTCCATGTGGGGTGGGGGGGGGGCGGTTGTTGCCAACCGTTAAATACCATGCTGCAAGTTGCAAGGATGTACTGGCTCAGGCACTCACTAAAGAGAATGAGAATACATATTACTGTTTGCTGCACTATGTAGCAGGTTGCTACACTGATACGATCTTCTGTTCATACTGCAAACGGGGATCTGGGCTACTGAGAAGCAAACCTCAACATCAAAATGGCAAGCTTAGTATTATTATAGAGGCAGTCATATGAATACTACTTACAATGGTGTACATACAACACAAATGACAACACCTTCATCCTTGCATTTCTATTGCAAATTGGACCAAATAAGTTTGACATCGGTCACGCTCGTGAGAACATTTCCTTGGCAACAAATATTTCCTGGCAGCAACGACTCGAACAACCTTCAGTAATGATTTATTTACATTTTAAGAGATTAAAAACTGTTTCAATAGTTGTTGAGCAATATCACACTTGATCAACATTTCTAACGCATTGAAACGCAGAGTATCACATGGTGGGTGAGCATAGTTAGTAACCTAACCTTCATGGTATTAAGCAAGGATACTTAATTTGACTATTTTATGTACAAATATAGCGTATAATGGTAGTAATACATTGTTCTATCAGAGGGCGATGTAGGGTCGATTCATCAATGTCACTGTCTTATCATAATTTAATTGGTCAAAATTGTGATTTATGTTTTCAATAATTACACAATATGACGATGATAGAGACATTGCAGGGCTAAATCAATTAGTCATAAATGGACATTTTCCCGGCAGGGAAAACAATTTTCTGACAATATTGCTTCGCATTCAAAATCAATGCCAATTTGGATCGTGTGTTATATTGCGGATGAGATGCAGTGCTACATAAATGCAGGACATAACCCATCTGTCTAAAGCTTTATTTTGAGCTTTATTCTGGGACTGATTTCAATTGAATATCTTCTGGGCTTTCCACTTCATACATTCCTTTCACCATCTACAGTAATGGATCCACAAAAACAAATGTGCTCTACAAGCCACTTAAAATCATTCTTTCTGGTACTTACTGTGTAAAATCATTTGAAAAATAATACTCAAAGCAATCATGGCAGGTCATGATTGTTGTATTATTACTCTGCTTCGCTAATAGTGCTGCTTTTTTTACATACAAGCCACAACCCCACATAATAGCCACTTCATACACGCCACTTAGAATTATTCCTTTCACAACTTACTTTGCAAATCATTTGCAACATACTTGTAATATGCAAAACAATCTTGGCAGGTCATGATTATTGTATTGTTTCTCTGCTTTGCTAATGATGCTGTCTTTTTTTTAATGCATCTTGTGTGTCTACATTATGCCCATTGAAAGTGTGTACATTATCGCGAATATTGCTAATTGCTAACTCCAACTTCTGTAGTTTTCTTAAGTTGTTTTTGGTGATGGACCAGATTGTAATCTAACCATCCATTGCAGTACACTAATCACACAATCATTATTCGCCATTCTTGCAAATTTACACTCTGAATAAAAAATAATGTATGATCATTTTTACTTACTCACCAAGAGAAAGTATATTGATAACTGAAATTGTATTCTTTGAAATGCTGCCTGTGTTTGGAAATTGAGAATAGAAAATTTCCAGGTTGGGTTCATAGTGTCTCCAATATTTTGCTGGAGTACAGATAGTTTTATGGAATGAGGACATGGTGACCCATGTTTGATTCCCATGGGTGCCACTTCACCTGATTCAAAGTGATTGAGATTACTCACCGTTTTATAAATGCTGAGAGCCAAAGCAGGGCACCTGACATTTGCCCAGGTGTACTCCAATCCTAGAATCGGGAGAAATTTGGCGGCCTAATGACTATTCACCTGCACTGATTACAGGACTATAATTCTTATGCATGTTTACTGTGCTTCGTGCGCTGAAATAAATAAAGAATGCATATAAAAATACAAAATAATAGAATAATAACATATCATAAATGAACATCAAAGTAAAAGACTTGACTTCTCTTTCAGTAAAGCTGCTGACAAAGTTTCTAGCTTGAATTCAAGCACTTCAAGTCTGTATCCATATACCCGGTAATAGCCAACAGTGTTCGCAAGAATATGTATTTTGTTCATCACCCATTGCAACTTCGTTCATTTTCTGAAAAGTTGTGGCTTGGTAAGTCGTTACACAAACACTGATTTATCACACGTAATAATGTACATGCAGTTTCTGATAAACAATTAGAAAATTATAATAATTATGTTGAAAATCAATTGTCACCCTTGCTGTATTGGCAAGAGAACGCATAATAACTAATTTGAAGGTTAAATTTACAATTACAATTTGCCGGATATGAACCTGTACAAAACTGCCTACATTTAATTACAGCGGAGTCACATACGACGGTGAATGAGATACTTTATTAACCTTGATGATGAAGGAGTTAACATTGCAACATTTGCAACATTGATTATAAATTACCTAGGCAAGCACTCCAACGCGTGTTTATTAAACAATTATAATATTATTATGTTTTATCTCAAATTATATTGTAATGTAAATGTTATCTTCATTTGCATTTTAATTTTATGGACTAAGATGGAGTTTGGCGTGACTTGGAATTTCAAAGCCATTATACATTTGGCTATAAATATAACAGTTGTGTTATGTTTTTTTAATGTATTAAAATCAAAATGAAATGGTAAAATTAGGAGACGTGTACATCACTAAATATCAGAGTTGGGTCGCATTACTAATGTAATGCGATAAGAACTTGCAGTAGTGAGTAAATCACTAATGACTATTTCAAAGACTAGTTACTTTTGTTACCTGGCCATTAATTTAATGACTTCAGTTATGCAATATTTATAATCTTAGCAATGTCCAGTTTAATAATAATGAAGATTTCTATTGACAGTAATGACCAATTTAATTACCTATTCAAGTTTGATGACTGGCAATAATATGAGCTCGGTAATGAACATTTCTCTTGGTCAGTTTAAAGACTAAGGTCCATTGGAAATGGTGCTTTAATTTAATTACTGGGTTAATGACTATGTTAATTACATGTCAAATGACTCAACCAAATATCGTTATTTTAGGGTTCATAATGATAAATCTTATGTAAAAAATAAAAAGTTTTCATAATTTAGCAGCGGAGATTGATGAACTGGATAAATCAACGACTACAACTATTACTATCACTGAGTTGGAGATTTACTTTTAGTGAAATATGGAATATGGAGGGTGGCCCGGGTTGGGTCGCATTACTAATTTAATGCAAAATTTCTTTCATTAGTCATTAAATAACCAATGACCCAATTAATGACCAAACTAACGACTAATGACTTTTGTTAACTGGCCATTAATTTAATGACCTCATTTATGCATACTTTATAATCTTAGCGATGACCAATTTTATGATAATGGAGATTTCTCTTGTCCAGCAATGACCAATTTCATGAAAATGAAGATTTCTCTTGGACGGTAATGGCCAATTTAATGACTCATGACCTTTGCTAATTATGATTTAAATTAATGACCCAACTAATGCAAATTGCTATGTGGCACTAATGACCAATTTAATGACCGCGACAAGGTCGATCACCGGTGATAATTTTATGACCATAGTATTGAAAACTGTTCGTTGGACAATAATGACTAATTTGATGACCACCTGAATTCGCTAATTGAACTCAACCCTGCTTAAAGTATTTAAAAGAGATGCAAAAATGTTATTAGTTAAAAACGTTCATAAAATGCTGAAAGAAACTTTCATTTCTATTCTCAGTTCAGCATTTCGAAAGTTTGATATGTCAAGCTTTAGGAATGATGTTCTGTTAAAATCAATATCGTCAAACCGTGGGTGATTCTGGTCTCTAGGAATATTTCTAAATTGACCTGTGCATCGCGATAGTAAGAACTCATTTGTTATTGGCTGATTTAAAGTTTTCAGCCTGAGATGGTAGTAATCAATATCTGTTAAGATGATTTGCTTGCCAACCTTTGGATTCTCTCAAGCTTGGATTTGTCATCTTTGCTTAAGAAATGCATAGCAGTTCAGTAAAGCATAAGATAGCACTGGTTTAATGTTTGTCTGACATAAAGCCTTGAGACCTACACTGTTCATACCCATGAATTTGAGTTGTCTCATTAATATAAATTAATCTATCATTACACTTTCATGAAACATGATCTGAAAAAGTTAATCTGTAATCAATTTGAACACGGAAAGATTTGGCACAGTTAGAAGGGCTTAGCACATCATTTTGAATTGATGTGGCACTGTGGTGATGTGATAGACTATGGACCACATGTCCAGCCTCCTCTTGTAATAACACAGGATGATCTAAAACCGAAAGTGAGCTACCAGTTTCTTTCCATTTCGTTTGTCTTTTTGTAACAGCCATTGAGGTGCAGTAGTCGCATGTCCAATGTCTTTTACTTAGTCACAGAGGTCAATGTCATATAACTTTTCTGCATGTTCAGTGAGAAATAACCATAGATGTAAACAGAGACGCAGGCACAGGCAAAAATCATAAATACATACTTGAAGCACCAAAGCAACAGATATAATTCTTCGAGATAAACTACACTCTACTGGACACCAAACTCTCTGTATAAAACAAACAAGCTGAATGGATCCTATTAATCTAGGCTACACATTATATCGATCCAGAGACTCGCCAGAGACCCAAAGGCCCAGAGACTGGTCCAGAGACTCGAAGGTACAGAGACTGGTCCAGAGACCCAGTGGTCCGGAGACTGGCCGAAGATTATACTCATGTGGTATGGCAACTGCGGATTGAAATCCATGGAATGCTCAGCATGGAGAGTCAACTACAGAATACCAAGCGGAATAAAAATGGCAAACACAGATTTCAGGCTTGACTCATCAAGCAAGAAATACCAGGTATTGAATACCAACCATGGAACACCCATCACGGATTGCCCATAATGTAATGCCAAGTGAGGAATGTAAATGGAGAACACCTCTGCTAGAATCCATGGCTAGCAGCAACACAAATTCAATCCGCTGTTTTAAGGTTGGACGGGACGTGAGGTTCATGTCCCCATTCCGGCACCTTGTACCAGAGCCATGACTGGGAGTATTCATTGTGATTGATATTTAGTCAGGATTCCACTTATTATGTACAGTGGATAACTTTGACTAGGGGTAATTAGTCAGACAGTGAATTGTTGGCAGTAGCATTGGTGCTGCCTGCACTTAAAAAATAGTTACAATCAGCATAATTACAGTCAATACCAAAGTGTGCATGTACCCAATATTATAAACTAAAGACTGGCAATCTTAATAGGTATGTGTTTGGTGTTACTTCGTTGTTAGAGGAAGATCTCAAGAATTTGTAACAATGAGCCATTATCTACTATGCTTAATTACCAATTGCTAATTATGAGACCGTGTTTGAGTTTGTTTTTGTTTTAAGATCAGGGCGTTTGCTAGCCATCATTTGTAGGGGCGTAGCCAAGTGAATAATTGGTGAGGGAGCAACAACATGCTTGCAATGTGAGACACAGGTCACCATTGTTCCAACCAGGTTGGATGGTAATTGATATCACAGGTAGAGTTAGGATTTTAATGATATACTGAAGCTATTCATTATGCTAAGTAAAGTATAACAAGTAGAGCAGAATAACAAATGCACACTGAGAAGTACCAATATACTCTTTCAGAAAAATCCCACATAGCCTAGATCATAATTTCAAATCATACACAAATAATCTAAACATATGAATTAATAACTATGAATGTCGCACTACAATGCAATCCTACATACCTTGTAAGTTGAGTAGAGTAGCAAGGTAAAAGCTAAAGAAGACTATCAAAAGTATCAATAGAAAATGGACGGTCAGCTGTGCCACAGTGGTAGCTGGAACTAAGTTTTTCTCTCAATAAAATGGTGTTTGCTTATATCCTAAATCATAAACAAAGAATAATGTTAAATGGTGTCCGCAAAGGTGCATTTCAATACCAGTACCCTATTTTTATCGATTATTTCATCATTTCATTGGCTTGGGTTGAGCATGCAAAACCGGTCATATTATTGTCCATACTCCAGCTAATCGTTGTTTTATTGTTTCTATTGGCTTGGGTTTGAACTTGATGGTCACTTGATATATGTCAGTAGGTGTACACAGACTCCCAGGTTTTGTTCATAATATTGTTGCTGGCTTCGGTATCACCGGCTGTTTCTGTCTGTATTGAGCTATCCCCTTGTTATTGTTATCTCAGCATTCCATCCACTCTGTTTTATCTGTTTGGGGTATTCTGTAATGCATGTTCATTGTCATCTCCTTGTGATTGGCCTGTGCTGTGTGATGCGCTGTGCTGTATAACCTTCTAAGCTTCATATAAGGCCTCAATTCAGCTAGTGGAGGATGCATCCTTACACTGCCACTTCCTGATAGAGGTATATGATAAATTGTGGACATAGATGGTGCAATCCATATATGCAATGGAAAATCTGGCAAATCACAAAATAGCATCATACAGTTTGAGACAAAGGAATTGCCAGTCAAGGACATGATAACCTTGAACATATGCTAAATATATACAACGTAATAGCACTGGATTGGATTTTGTGCCAACTTCATGACCTCGCTAGGTATTTGAGGTCTGTCTGAGTGGCCTATATAAGTGCAGACAGGGGAGGATTACTGTCACTATCTGAAGCTGGTAGATCCATATCAAACGTAAGTTTCATTGTGATATTCTGCCATTATATATTTGTCAATATATTTATTAGCTATTTCATTTATAATGTTCATATTGGTTTAGACTTCATAAAAAAACATGTTATTACACATTCTTTCAGTTTGTGTCTACATGACTTGTTTGGTTTCCATTATTGAGACAATGAAAAATGATATAACCATGGCAGTAGTCATCAGCCAACCAGCTACGTAGGGATATCACTGTTCGTCGTAATTGGTTGGTTAGCAACATGGATATGAAAGCTTGGATATTTTGGCGATTGTTTGCAATTAGAAAAACAGCTAATTCATTTTCATATTTGCTTGCAATGCACTGCTTCTCTTGCTTTTTTGTGTGGATTTTTTCACTTTCTGGACAGGATAACAGGAACCTGGGCTGTAATTATCTGTGTATATATTCGCATCAATTTTGGCAATTAGCCAATATGCGAGTGCCACCACAAATATCACGCGGTGTAATATCTAAATAATGTATTCGTGTAGATGCTAATCAATTACTCGAGCAAGAATATACTGTTATTATGCATAAGCTATTTTTGTCTGCGCTTGTTTAACGTCTTTCTTTTAGATGTATCACACTTTTATGTACTACTTATGTATATGTATTGTATTTCATTTGTATTTGATAGTATTTATCTAATTTGTAATTATGGATTGTATATTATTGATTATGACAATTATTTTAAAGTCCTATATTTCTTTAACATCTTAATTTAAACAAAATTTAGTTGACGCTTTGAAACGTCCTAGTTAATGTAAAAATGTGTTTTATAAAGAAACTTCCGTCATTATCATCATCATTGTAAAGTCAAGAAGAAAACATGATTAGAAATTATTTTGATTAATTTGATTGACAACTCTAATAATTATTTTAACTTGAAAATTATAGTTTATCCTATTATATTTATTAATGCAGCTTATGAGTACACATAATTTAGGTCACATTTTTGTAATGGTGATAATAGTGATTAGTAAATACACTCTGGTCAATAAGTATTGGCATTATTGTTATTGTTATCATTTGCTAGCCTTGTGCTTCTATTTACAGCATTCGACTCCCATCAGCTGTTCAAGGAATTGCAACCATGAATATCGGAAATTTCATCCTGATTTCAACCCTAGTTTTGGCCGCCTTTGGTGAGTACTTTCAATGATAGTTATGGGACAATTGGCAATGGTGATGTCACAAAGTAGGAAGAATGCAGAGGCAAGAAGCAGTAAACACTCCGTGTGACATAAATAAACGTGTCAAATCTAATACTGCGTGATAAATATTTGTTGAGTACCGGTAGACATTTCCTGAACAAAGTTTTACTAGCTTCTGTGCAATTCGTCACGCTATAAAACTACAATTTATTGAAAATATATTTCTACTTTTATATATAATTAGCTCAAAAATCATGGTTGTAATTTAAATGACCACGAAAAAAAGTAATGGCACAAAGTGAACCTGAAATTACTGAACCATATTTTAGAGTAATGGTAGTTAACAAATAATGCCAAGTGATTACTGATATAGAACATGGTAAGTGACTGGTGAGGTAGTGTAATATGTTTAAAGGTAAATATTTATGATATTTTATGCGCAATGTTCTTTTAAGTAGAAATAACAACTCACATAGGGACTGAGAGTTCCATATTTCTGCTTATCTCGCAAGTGAGATTTCATTATATTTATTCTTATTGTCATCATAATTTATTATAGGGATTATTGGCACTGTTGAGCCTTGTGGTCCTGGATGCAGGAATCGCTGCTATTGTGATTGCGGACCCTTTAGAAGGCGATAAACATATGATCAGTCGTACAAGATTCATATCTACACCATCAAATATTATTTGGTAGTTTGTCTTTCTCACTATTCTTCAATGCTAGCAATTCTAGATATTACAATGCAATAAGTTCTGACTTCACTTTGATATGTGTAATTTCTAACTGTTTGGAAATTTAAAATAAATATTTGTCTCTTGCATATTCTTCTATATCTATAAATATTTGTTTCTTGCATATTCTTCTATATCTATAAATGTTTCACTTATTTATCATACAAATTGCAATTATTCATGAGTTTGGTAATAGATTGCAGGAGGAAATTACTCTCCTCTAACTAATTTAAAATATGGACATGAGTTCAAAAGCAATATTTATGTCGATAAACTGATCATCCAATCACTAAAATTATTCATTATAGCAAACCAATATTGTTATTGAACCATGCTGATCAAAAAGTTTGAAATTTCTTAATTATGATATCGTTAGCAATTGTGTCAGCTGCCCTTAAAGGCTACTACTGATGTTCAGATAATATATCCAAATCCCGCATCCTGGAGTTTTTTCCTCTGACTTCCTTGGTCAGAACAGAATCGAAATATTGTCGTTTAGCTCAGTCTTGGCTGTTCGGAAGGGTTGAACTTTGCTCACAAGGATGTTTCAAAAGGTTACAGAACATGCGGTTTGCGTGGTTGAAATAGTTTTGCAATGCACACGACAGCTATCAAGGCCCAGACAGTATTTATTGTGTGCATTGAATGTCATACAGGCTGATGTTTAATGGCAGCAACTTAGCGATAGCAATGGCTATATATTATATTAAACCATTCATACTAAAACAATAGAGAGTTTAAGCATGGTCTTAACAGCTCGACAACATATGTTTGAAGCACGATGTCCTAATGGACCGGTTCACTATGCAAACTGATTTTTAGCAAGGCGTTGTACTTAGGAGTTGTGCTCTCTCTACGATTATTTCACCTTTGCCATTAGTTAGTCGCCGGATAACAGCCTCAAGTAAACAAACTCGGGCTGTAGGTTATGGATTCTACATTTGATTGGTCAAAACATGTGAGCTCTGAAACAAGATATATATTTTTTATACTTTGGTTTACAAATTTATTTGCGAGATGTTTATAGTGGAAAATGTGATACTAAATGTCAACCAAGTTAAGTTGTTTAAGGAGCTAAATAAAACAAATTAGAAAATTGGGAACCACTGGAAACACTGGAAAAGAAGGATTTCCGATGGCGTTTTCATTGATGCCATTGAGCCCTCATAGCTGTAGAATCTGGTGCGGTCTTCATGACAACGGTGTCATACGTCACACATTTGTGTGCATCACATGACAATCAACGCCGTGCTCACGACGCCATCGAGGTGATAACTCCGTGCTAAGACTCCCCAATAATAGTAACCTTCCACAAGAGTATGAAAACCCTCTCGTAAATAGAATATAGAAGAAGTGAGAGAGAATACATAGAGTGAGGCATCGAATGGCATTATTGGAATTGGATAATCTTAGTAGTTGTGTTACCCGACTAGCAACCACCTGCCATCCCATGGCAGGGCTAATGGGAAAAACACATTTTGGGCTTGGGACTTGAGGCCTGAGGTTTCGCAATAACCGAAAATTATGATAGACAAGTGTGTCACTTCCACCCTGATTTCTGATCAGCTGGAAAACATTGAAACTGGATGTAGTTTTCTTTTAGGAGCGCAACTGTTGCATTAACAACTAAAGCAATTCAGAAAAACACTCAAAAACACATAAAAGTGTTCCATCACATAAAATTTGCTGTGGATAAACAAATATTAGTTTACAGTAAATATTCTAATAGATTTGTCCACCCGTAGACACAGGCTTGCTTTGTACATATTCTGTCACTTAGCCCAGAGTACGGAGAATATCTATCTATTCAATGAAGACTGTTAAACAGATTATACCGACTTGTGCTTCTACTACAGATATGCCGATCAAGGTCTGCACTAGTCTTAATTATAAGGAATACAGACATTACGCTAAATTCTACACTTCTAGTCTTTAAGGTGACTCCTGAGAACCTTGCACTATCTATTTAACATACAATGTAGTGCTGATTGATATGAAATATATATATATGACAACGGGACCACAACTCCAGCAACAATGGTTCAGAATTTGGCTGCATTGAAATTACTGCTGCGAAGAATATTTAATAATTTATTTCATTAATAAACTCAATTGTGAAACGAGTAGAATTTTTCACTTTTATGAAATATGCATGTATAATGGGTGTACACATGTATGTATCTACATCTGTGTGTATGTATGGATGCGTGCACGTGCACGTATGTTTCACACTCACATGAATACATGCGCTTATGAGTGCAAGTGCACATCTGCAGACAATAATTGAATATATTTACATAATTTATAGCCACATTGAATAGAATACATGGGCATAATTATATTAATTTGTGCATCTACAAATATATGAAAATACAAATTCGGAATGCATCATATAAATGAATAAACAATAGTTAGCAGCCAAGTATATATATCATTTATTTTAAATTCCTTTTGTTTCAAGTTCTAAAATGACTGTTGGCTTCTCAATGGTGAATTTGAGTACATAAAAAGTGACTTTCATAGAGGACTTTGCTCACTATTGATAGTGTGAGGCTTTGCAAATACGAAATATGTTCTAAAGAAGTTCTCCAGATGCTGCTATTTTTCCAACATGTTTTTGGTTTATCTACCTATATAATCAATCATGCAATGAATTTGAGTCTTTGCCATTCTGTTGACCCTTATTATTTATCACAATATACCTATGTGATCCACAGGGTCCACTGCTCATTTTGTCCAACATTTTCTCTGTTATAAATTATATGTAGCCTTAAATGATTGTATTTTGACAATTAATTGATAAAATAAAATTATATTCTGTTTGGGGACTGGTATCAAAATTACTTGAGGAATTGTTATGAGAAAATCACAGGCTGTGAACAAAGCTTTCAAACGTTAGATATATTTGATCTACTATAATAAAGCGTGTCGGTATTGGTTGCAGTGGGGGAGGGGGTTGTTTTGGTTTGGTTTGGGTTGGGGGGTTGGTTGCGTGGGTGTTGTTTGGGAATTTTATGAATGAGTGATTCGAACATTTTTA
>JAOQGN010068258.1:0-12395 GCA_027564295.1 Himantozoum antarcticum
AGTTACGTAATTGCCTTCACAATTTGAAGAAAAGAGTTTAAACAATTATATGGAATTGTTGTCATCATTATACATCATCATTATCATTGTCATCATCATCATCATTATCAGTGGTACCCATGATTAGGTAGCTTCTGATTTTTTTGTATTCATATAATTTTTGTACTATTGATGTAGTTTTCATTCCATTTTTAATAATAGGGATGGGCACATAATTCCTGAAAATTTTGGTAGATTGTTCACGATGGTGGCGCACCAAGACGACCGTTTTTGCAGTATATATAGCCCAGTGAAAATATTTTGAGTTCAGTTCAGTTTTGGTGTGTAACTAGTACTGCTACTGTTATATTTAAAATATTCACAATAAAAGTCAGAATTATCATAATTCTCTTATATTTAATTGTGGATAGTAGCAGTGGATTAAATTAATTACTCAATACAAATAGTTTGGTCATCTTGGCATAGGATTTCTGTCACTGTCTCCGCCTTTAGTAACTGTGATATTAAATCGACGAACCTTAGTCGTAATCACAATAAGTTCTATTGGCTGAACACCAGAAATATGGCTGCATGCGCTATACTGCCTCTGTTTACTACCTCTAGATACGGTGCCATAGGTCGGAGTCTCACAGTCGCTGTCACACATAAGTATCTGTCGGTCAAACAAGCAGGATTGGGTTGTCAGATACCATCTCATTTTATTGAGGCGAATCATCATTCATTGTGAATAGCACAACAAGGAGTGATTAGCTCTAGAGCTAGCTCTAGCTGTTTTCGGTTCAATCTACAGAGTTTGTTTCAGAGTTCAGTTCTATAGAGCCTGTTATCGGTTCACACCTCCAGAGCCGGTTTTCGGTTCGGACCTACCGAGCCTGTTATCGGTTCAAATCTACAGAGCCTGTTTGCGGTTCACATCTACAGAGCCTGTTTTCGGTTTACATCTACAGAGCCTGTTTTCGGTTCACATCTACAGAGCCTGTTTTCAGTTCACATCTACAGAGTCTGTTTTCGGTTCACAGCTACAGAGCCTTTTTTCGGTTCACAGCTACAGAGCCTGTTTTCGGTTCACAGCTACAGAGCCTGTTTTCGGTTCACAGTTACAGAGCCTGTTTTCAGTTCACAGCTACAGAGTCAGCTACCCCCTTAGCAGCATGTACTTCACACTTCACAGTATCAGCTGTCTTAAGTGTCCTAAATCTGAAATTAAACAATCAAATGCAAGTGGACAAGTTGTAGTAGTTTTGTGTAGTACTGTGTAGCCACCTTCACAAGTCCCAATACACTACCAAAAAGCATAGGTAGGGAAGGTACCCACGATGTAGAGCTAGTCTGTGGCCTAGACAGTAGACATAGCATGTTTTTTTGCTTTAGATATCCTGTATTTGGCTTGCACAGTGTTTTATCTTGTTTGTTTTCATTTTCATCTGCTTATGCTTTTCCACACACTTCTCACAAATGCTTTTAGGTGCAAGTATTGCTGAAGGAGAGATATAATTTGACACCACTATTCATATGCTTGGCATTGGGCAGCAGTGGCGATTTAAATTTTCAATTTTAATTAAACTAAACTTCAAGTCCCCAGAAACAAATAGGCCTACTTCATTTCACTTTTCAGACATGGACATAAACAGTACAGACACACATTAGTTTTACAGTATTCAGAATGTATTAAAATATATCCTGGAAACTCACTGTGGTTGGCTAAGAACACTACAATACTGTTGAAATAGTGGCCTGTAACAATGACCGACAATTCTTGGAAGAGAATTAGTTAACAAGCACGCCTGCTTCATCTTGCTTGTGGCCGCCATGCTAGAAGACGAACTTAAGATGGAAAGAGCGGGAGCCGTGTGTTGCGCCGTGCAAGGATAGACAATCTGTGACTTAAGCCATGTGACTATGTCACGGTCAAGCTTTAGTGCCTTGAACAGATTGATTGCAGGTATAATGAGTAGGTGCAAGAAGTTACGATTATTTGTTGTAAACAAACTGTTCATTTCAAGCCATCACTAAAGCAAGAACATATTTTGATTTTTTTCACGCACAGTGCAGCAGCTAACACAGCCACTCCCTAACAATTAGATTATGGGTGAGGGTGGGCGATAAATGAAAAGAAAGAGATGAATGGGAAGTGGGAATCCCCTTTCTTCTCATTCTTCTTCGTTCTAGGTAGAGCCTCAAGACCTCTAAAAAGAGGAAATTGGAGGCCATCAGATTGACAGGACATTTTTTATTGTTCTGCCGGCACACCACCTATCCTCAGATCATTCTTTCTTTCCCACCCACCCGCACCCACAATCTAGGTGTTAAGAAGTGGCTGTGGCAGCTAACAGCAATGGCAATACTATTACTGTGCGGCTTTGCCATTTAAAAAATATAATAATACTTAATTTTTGCTATACCACAATATTATATATATGTTATAAAGTACTGGAAGCACATTTATAGATATATGATTATGGGCCATTATGATTTGCACCTCAAAGATGTAATGTAATTGTAAATTGTAATGTTAGCATAGGATAGGATCCTGATTGGCCTGCTAAGTGGTAAGTGCTAGTCACAAATGACATGTCACAAATTTTGGATGGGTTTGGTAGGGTTGAGCTGCAAAAGTAGGAATTAACTTTGGTTTAGTTGCCTTTTCTCTCAAGGAAAAGGTAGCTAAACCAAAGGTAATTTCTTCTTTTGCAGTTCAACCGTACCAAACCCACTCAAAGTTTGTGACATGTCATCCATGTGCTAGTGCTAGAGAAATGCATTTCATAAAGTGAAACTGGTAAAATATTATTACTGTGAAATCACCCATGTGAAATCACCGAAGACAGCTTGCTCTCTTTCTTACAAGCTGCTATTAGTCCTTTGTGGATCTTCTTCTACTCTCTAGATGATTGGAACTCATTCTAGGCTGATGTTTCTTAAATGTTTGTTAGGAGTTATGACACCTATGCTGAGACCCTCAATATGGTTTCTGTTAGACTGGTATGGAAATGGAACGCAATCTATGCGGTTACAAAGTATATATGGACACTAATTGTATAGGGGTTATAGATATTTAGATGGGCAATCTATGTAATCCTTTTGCCATGCCTGGTATCCATAATTCACTAGCATCATAACAGTCGGGAGGTACCATATTACATGATTTTTGCAATTACAAGGAAATATTATGGTCACATGATCTTAGCCATCGTGCGATATCATAACACACGACACACGAAAGTTGGTGAGCCCTCAACTTTCATGTGAGTGCGTACTGTTACCGATAGATACCCAATTATGAATACGATGCATTACTGCAAGTGTCCTTCTGTTTTCCGACTCCTACTCCCATAACCGCACTCTTGTGTTAGTGATGCTACATCACCATTGTCAGTAATATTCTTTGTTGAATTTTTTCTTACCAATGACACCAGTGATGTAGTCTCTACGCAAGAGCTAACAACACCTATCTGAGTTATCTGAAAGTGTGGTAGTATAAAGGGTTTTATGAAATTATGTTTATTTCCTGAAATATGTTTGTGTACAAGTCGCGTTCCAAACCAGACAAATTGTATAACATGCTAATGTTACGCATTTTGTCATACATAACATACACTGACACTGTTTCGGCTTTCTTATTGATATTGTCTAAAACCCTATTTTTAGATGTTAAAAAGATTAAAAAGATATGTTGTAAAACTTTCTTTTCATACAGGGCCGCCCTAAATGGTACCCAATTTGCTCTCAGTTGAGGACCGGAGCACAAGCAGGGAAATTCCAAGTTCAGAGACTTGCTTGCATTGGCTCTTCATATCATATGCCATGCATCAGTACTTAGCATTGATAGCACAGCGTGCACCGCAATCGCTTGATTTTTTACAAATATAATGAAATCGCACACATGGGCATCGAAGCCGGGTCACCTGCATGGTGTTCGTGTCCTCATCCCACTGAGCTATCCCTACTCATAAACAATCTGTGCATGCTCGCATTGTAGAAATAGTGCTAATATGATGTGATAGAGCAACTTCTGACATATACAACCCTGATATGCTGTTAGTGACATGTATGGATACCAAAAATATATTTATGCTGTAAATATAATTTATGTTCCTTGTTATATGTTATCTTCCTTCCTTATATGTCAAATATGTCAACTCATGGGGTGACGAACTGTTAAATGAGTGGCTTCGTGATTTATGTTTGGTATACATTCTTGGAATTTTTGTAGGTTTAACATGAATTATCAAGGGCTCCAGCGTTTAGCTGAGGAACAGAACAGAGCTTTGCATAGTACAGATGAAGAATTGAAAAAGTGGTATGATCACTTTATATTGTGTGTAACGCATTTGTGGTTTTCGGTTAGAACTTTCGGGACTCTATTTGTTTAATTGCGACTAATATTGCATCAACACTGTTTAAAGTTTGGTATTTGAAAGCTCAATTTTTGTGCCATTTCATATACCCTAGATCACTTTTAAATTCACGCACGTATGTTTTGCGCTTTGTTGGAAATTGTCGTTTCACTGCATTAAAAGTTTCGCGGGAGGACAACTCCCGTGAAAACAATTATGCAAACAACACAATGTCTTCACCAAACCTTTGCATTCTAAATCCATTTTGATTGTCATCATATTATAATTTATTTCACTGTACCACAACTAAAAGAAAAGATAAAATAATTAATATCATACTAGTGTCATAGAGAGTACACAACTCCCAATCAGATACGTAAAGTAATTGGATTGAGAGATTGTTTCAGTCTCCTTTGTCACATTTTCAAGACACGTACAAATTAGCGATTATCTCCCCATCGCGAAAACACGAATATATAATTGCATTGAACACTAAAGTGATCTAGGGTACATTATACAGGTTTGTTGTTTGTAGTTTGTTATGGATTTGAATTACGTACATGAAGCTGTCCATTTGCAGGGAAAAGTTCAAAGATGATTATATTAAGTTACAAACGAAAATCAAGGGATTACCTGATCAAGTCACCTACGAATACATGGTAAGATGCTAGCAATGCCTAGAATACATGGTGAGATGCTAGTAAGGCCTATAATGCCTGTAAAGAATGGTGTTATTTGTGTCACAAATTAATGGGTTGTCTTGTAAGATGGATATGTCAAGTTTAGTAATATCTAAATAATTTTTTGCAAATTTGGTCTAATTTCTAATTTGTATATCTTTAGGTGATAATCTAGTGAAACTTTTGAAACATCTAATATTTTGTTTTTGATTACATAGATATTTGTCGATAATTGTCAATATGAGATCACGATACTACCAATGAAATCTTCTAAACAATTTATTGATACTTATCAAATCCTTCGATCCGTTTGTGTAAGTATGAATTGTTTGATAGTGGGTTGGCAAATTTCCGATCAATGTGGAGTTTATGATATAAAAATGGCTTCAAGCGTCATTAAGAGTAAATGTGATTAAGAGGAACAAAATATCTTTTGCTTTGGGTTTTTTGTTTTGGTTTTTCTGCTGTGTTTACAGCTAAAATTTTGCTCTCTTTGCTATTTAATGAGCTCTCTATTTAGCAGAAGCTGGATGTGAAATGAAGAGCTCATCTTCACAATAGGATGGACCGGATGGGATTTGAGCCCAGGACCTTGTGGTCATGAGCACAAGTTGTAGTAACTAAGCCACCCTAAAACTGCTGGTTTGAACTGCGGGATGTGCTGTGAATCTGATTTGGAATTCTCAGTAAAAGTTATGTTACGTAAATGTGTTGAAAAGCATTAAATCTACTTTGCCCCATTTTTACACTTGGAAAGAAGCCTAATTCCTATATTTCATGAAATTGTTTCAGCTGAAATTCCATCAGCCGTTGTGAGATGGCTGATGGAATTTTAGACGAATATAAGAGCTTATTGTTTTTACTAAACATTCTAAAACAATAAATTACGAAATCATGAAGTTTCTAGTAATTTTATTTTTATTTTAATCATTATGTTATCGTTTTTAGGTTCCATTTGGACCTCTGGCATTTATGCCTGGTCAACTCATTCACACTAATGAGATTCTGGTGCTACTTGGGGACAACTGGTTTGCTGAGATGTCTGCTAAACAATCATGTGAAGTCATTGATAGACGACTGGGCGGTAGGTGCACTAACAGGCTGTGTGATAGCTGATAGGGTACATACAGTATCACTGATGAATAGTGTAGGCAAAATACATATCTGTTCAAACACATATATAAGTGAAGAAGTTAACCTAAATATTTTATTTGTCCCATAACAGTTAAGCTACTTAAATGAATTTAATAAGTTTCATCTGGACAATCTCCTAACAATGATCACTCTATATTCCGGACAATTCCACTTTTCCCCTTCTCTACCATTTTTGCTTATTTTAGACATTGAGAAATCTATAGGCAAATTAAATGAACAAAAGCGATTATTAGAAACACGCACGAACTTTGCCAAGCGCGAGTTCTCTACAGCTGAAGTTGATATCACAGAAGACTACGACTCTGATGAAGACAAAAAATGGAGAGGTAAACTATATAAACATCAGTTATTATATTATACAATGCTACAAAATGTACAATGTTTATTTTGTGCTCAAATTGTAGTTCAATGTTTTTCTAATGATGACAATGGTCAAACTGTAATCATATCTTCCTAGTCATAAGCACTGATACATAAGTACTGATGCATAAGCACTACTGCATAAGCACTGCTGCATAAGCACTGATACATAAGCACTGCTGCATAAGCACTGCTGCATAAGCACTGCTGCATAAGCACTGCTGCATAAGCACTGCCGCATAAGCACTGATACTTATGCAGCACTTTTATTGAGAAATATATAACTTTTTCCTGAGATAATATAGAACCATGCTATAGCAGAAATGGATTTATTTGTAACATTTCATGGCTCTATTTACTGTGGTGAAGCGCTGTCACGGGGCAAACGAAACTATACACTCTCATTAAATGTGAACCTGGAGAATAATACTTCAATTTGATCTTTATTTTTGTTACAGCTTTTGATCTGTTTTATAGATATCTGTAACCATACTTTTGCTTTGTTATTTGTTTATTTATTATGTTTATATATTTTTTAGTTGTTGTAAATCACTTCAGTATACTTTTACTAGTCTTGAAGGATAAATAAACCTATTATTAATACAGTGTAGCCCACCAATTTCGACCACCATACTTACGAATTCCCTTCAATTCAGAAGTAATAGGTGTGGTCCCAGCCACAAGCTAATGATATTATATATGTTGTTCTGTTCATCATTTCGAAGTGACATCCCTTCAATTGCGAAACTGTTTTAGTCATCCAAACAGCATAATATGTGTTTACATTGGCAGTTCCACCCGGTAATATGTTGCGTGTGAGTTCTTGTTATGGTATGATAAATATAGACTTGATGATGAATGAAAATATGGTGAAGTAATCAATGCGAGCTACTTTATGTTTTCTCTTGCGGTAAAGATTTAACTCGTGCGGCAGGATTTAGATTTGGAGTTAATTTCCCTCTTTTATGGAATTTGGAGTTATATTCCCTTATTTGTAACAAATTTTCAAGGGACCATAACTCCAACTCGAATTTTTTTCATAATTTCGAAATTATAGAGCTGGTCCCCAGGAATTCGCAATTGCACGGTTACACTGTACCTGGGCGCAGCAATCACCATCAAACTATCTATTCACGTAAACGCTGAAGTTATCGTCAAAAAATGAGGAAGAGGCTATTTATCATGAACAATCTAGTGCATATAGAAGATGATTCATCCTTGGTTACTACAACATACCTTTATTATTACGAAGTGTCCTCGGCTATCATATATGCATTATATACATGTATAACCACCTTATAACTTATGATAAATCCCATATTAGACGAATTGCAAAATTAGCTAACAAACTGAGTGACACCAAATTACGAAGCATAGATGACCCCTACCAAGCGCTGGTGAAGAATAAAGTGTGCAACATATTTACAAAACGAAACCCAACTATGGTTCTTGATCTCCTACCATGAGGTCGATTTAGGTCATCAAAGTGCAGAGTAAACCTAAGAGAGAAGTGCTTTAGATCCGAAATCACAGTATTATTAAACATTATTTTTTCATAGTCATATAACAATTTCCTAACTATACATTATATTTTTCTATTATTTCGAATTCTCAAAATTCTCTGTTTAAATAATTGTGAGGGTTTTCACTATATCCTTTATTGCACATCGGAATTCAATTTTTACTCATTTTGTTGCGTTCTCAATCATGAGAAAATGAACATACATAACGTAACGTGACGTAGCATAAGCATGTAACATAGCATAAGTTACAATAATTCACTGACTTTAACTTCTAAGCTTTACTGTAAAATTTAGCTGATGTGTTCTAAATTGTTTGAATTATTTTGTTTTTATTATTTTGGCAAGTGATTGCTAGAAAACTCACCATTACATTGTTTTCCATTACCGGTAAACCCAGGTCTACATGTACATGTAAAGGATGCTTGTGTGCCCGTACAGATGGCATCAGGATGACAGTCATGTGTAATGTTGGTACATTCATTTGCAATTATTGGATCTGCAAACATAATATACAAACACTTACAAATACGTACAAACACATCTGGTACGAATAGCACTTTCTACCTGCTAAAGTTCAGTTTGGTGTCAACAACATTAGCTCTTTCCAATATCGTGTGGAAATATAATTGTGCAATAATGGTAAATTCTAGGCTTTAAATCAGCACAGTTATGAATAATGTGAATCATAATTTTAAATATATCTTTGTTCTTAAATTTAATGTTTTATCAATTTAAAAATCAGAACTTTGTTTATTTGATATTATAATTTTTATAATTCCTTCTTTATAAAAATATAATAATAAAATTATGCATGAACTGAGAGAATAATGACTGATGACTAGTATAGAGCATATTTCTAGCGATCTTTCTTATCTAGACAATAACGTACAAAGAGTAACAAACAGATAATGGCAAATACCAGAGATCCCTGAAATTACCCAATAATTTTCAGTCCAGATGCACATTGGTTTTTGCACAGATGCCTACAAAATGTCTTATATCATACAAAATGCAAGACATCAGGGATACCAGACATAATGTTGACTCTGTTTGAAGGCCTGCACATAATTATTCTCATCGCACAATTGTATTTCTATAACAGACCTACCTGCACAAACTACTCCAGCATCTTCCGAGTGGTCACAATCATGTTGTCCCCAACTAAAATAGAGATTAACTTTATTTTAGAGGACTTACACAAATCCATAGCACAAACAAAGGCACAATATATGATGGGTCCGATCATTTGGAGAATGGATTCGGGGTTCACCATCAGTCAGATTGGATTCAGAGACTGCTGTAATGTATCGATTTAGCAGATCGGCATCATGCCCCGGTTGCTTGTCATTGGCTAAGTATGAAATTTTGTTTTGATTGCATAAACTCTGGTGCTTAGTTAGTCAATCCAAATGAAATAACTGTATCTTTTTGTCATCTGCATTAGTGGTGTTGTGCCAGTTAATAACGGGACACAGCACCAAATGGCGGACTGTCCTATCTTTCCAATCTTCCAACCTTATGCAGCTGGAAAACCAGTGAATATGCCAGTTAGATAATTTGTTGAACCCGAGAAACCTTTATAGACACCAATATTGCCTAGCAGCCGGCTGAGAGTCCTTTATAAAAGCCGTTAGTGTGTGTGCTAGTATAAACAGTATTAATTAGTTTGATTTATAATGGGAGTAGAGCTATGAAATATTTTGTTCAATAGAAAAAACTTTCACCTATGCGCCAACAAAGTTTTTTTATAGCAACAATAAACTTGGGGTGAGTATGAGTCAAGGTGGTTTTCTTCTGACAGCCCGAAAACTGGAAATATGTAACAAGATATCACAGATTTAACAAAATAACATAGTGCAAGGAGCAACACAAATTTTCAATGAGTTAATCGCGTACCTCAATATATCCTGTGGCAACTAGCAAATCAATTTTTATCACATTTCATTTTGTTCAGTAGGTGAAATGGAATGTTTTAAAACTAGCTATTGATTTCTCTCACAAACTTATACTCACCATCCCACAAGCACTAATCATGCTGACTCGGCCACTGACTGAAATGATCACCTAATTAAATACAGCCTTGTATATACTTCCATGTACAGGATTTTTCTGCTGAATTAAATGGTGAAAGTTTGAAGTATTTATGCCAAATGGGTCTTATGCAATACCAGCAAAATCAAACAGTTTTGTATCTTTCTGCAATTTAGTTACATCCAATCTAAACTAAATCACGTGACCAATAAGTATCTGGCAACTGGTCATGTGGCTAAGATCTACTGCCCAGCAAATATGATTCATTGTTTTAACTACTTGTCAATATTTCACAGGTAGTATTTAATGTCATGTTGACGGTTCTTAGATTGCAAACTTATGCCGACAACAGTTTAGGCAACCAGAATGTGACCACACATGGTAATACTCAGAAGCAGAAGTGGAGTTTTTGTATAATGAATCATTGAAATCACATTTCCAAGACGATCTCACATAAATCTTCATGTGATCTGCGGATCACTATATTTTCCCAAGTTTTTGTTGGTGAGCTGACCACATGCCGTAGGACTTCCTTTGAACTCGCTCCTTTGGTTGACACTGCAATCTTTAAAGGTGTTAGGACACGAGCAAATAAGTATGATTTTTGTGATTTTGTGGAGTTGTCTCATTATGGCAATAAGACACAACCCCAAAATTCACTAAATATTGGTTTTTGTTATCCTGACAGTTTTTGTGGTTGGTATGCCCCTATAAAAGGAAGACGACTAATATGTCATTGGGGGCATATTACAAACAAATATTAAGTCTACCTAAGTTTGGTGGCAGAGACATAGCTGGTAAATCAAGAGGGGACAACTCCTAAATTCACTTGTACCTACAATAAGTGTTATTCAACTTTTGTGCTTGTGGTCTTGGCGAAACTTTCCATTCTATAGCTATAATAGATTAGTTAATAATAGGTACACTAGAAGCATGGCATTTAAAATGTACTAACTGTTAAAATTAAAACTTACATTTCAGCAGAAATTCCACCTTCCATCATCAGAGTTATAAGAACTACAGAATTGTTTAATTAGTATTCTTACAGAGTTACAGAGTTATAAGAACTACATTAGTTCTTATAACTCTGATGATGACACATGGAATTTCTGCCGAAATATCAGTTTTAAATTTAATTATTCATAAATTTTAAATACAATGCATCTAGTATACCTATTAATTATGATTATGATTTATAATATTATTATTGCTGAGTCTCTTAGGGCCATGCTTGGGAAGTGGTCACCGATGAGTATTTACTATATCAAACTCTATGTTACTAAAACAATGTAGTCATAAATATCAATAACAGATATTGTAATCACAAACCCAGAAGATGGACAGTCTCCCAGCGTTTCCTCTGTTCCAGTGCACTGTAAGTGATCCAGCCATATCTCCACTGTTCCTTGTCCATAGGTTGCTTCCACGGGAGCTCTCCTGGCAGTTCTACCAATACAACATATGCAACTGATTTATCCTTATATAAACATACCCATTGGCAGCTTATATCGGACCTACATGTATTAGCCACCAGATCTATTTAGGCATTATAAATGCACATAGTAATGCAGAGGATTGCAATATATATATGAATAGAAAATAAAGTAACACCCGTACATGGAACAGAACCCAAACCCTTTGCGGCACAGCGCCTAGCACACACATATAGCATTGAGCATATATGAATAGTGCTCAATGTAAAACAGAGTGACATAACAGTCAATGGGCAAAGTTTACAATTTTTAATTTATTAATTAATTTTAATTAATTAATATTAATTCACAAAGTTTCAAGTCCACATTGTAAGTTTTGTTTAGCAAATTTTAATAATTCTTAATAATAATACACCCAAAGAGTAACTTCAATGTAATGTAGTCCTCAGTCTGCACACACAGTCAGCATATGTACTAATGATTGCTGCCTGAAAGTATGAAAGTATGTGTGTTGCCATAGCATACGGAGACATTTTTGCTGCAATTGTAATATTGAAAAGGATGGTGATGAATGTTTTGCTAAATGAGTTATGATGCAGAGAGCTTGTTCTAATGCTTGTAAAAATAATATAAATATCATTATTATCATTAGTAAAATTATTATTATAGTTACCGATATCCCAGCATCCTGCATGCAACCCTGACATCTGCTAAGTCCCAGGAGTCATCACACACTGTTCCCCAGGCAGTGGTATTACGTCTCACTTGAATAGTACCATAACTTCTACCATTTCCACTGCCAGGTTGTATTCTTGCATAATATGTATCTAGAAGGCAAATCAAGTAAATAAGAAATGTATCTGCATTTGCATTTAT
>JAOQGN010068369.1:0-12393 GCA_027564295.1 Himantozoum antarcticum
AAATAAAGTCACTTCAATTGCAAAACAAAATTTATTGAGGTAATAGTTCCACAAATTAATAATGAACAAATAAATATATTAACCAGTCAAATCAAAATCAATGAGCAAGTTCTTATATTACAACAAAAAAATTAATAATATACAATCAATAAAGTCACTTCAATTATAAAAAAAAAGGTATTGAGGTAATAATATCGTGTTATTTTAGCTGTCAAATCTCCATTCTCATCATTACCTCATCCAATTTGCAGACAAAATCTCATTTACATCTTCCAATGACTACATTTGTAAATAGAGGTGGTAAAGTTAAATGTATAAAATAGTTTGCACTTTATAATTTCAATTATGATAGTTGTCAAATCTACATTATCAACATTGATTCCACCAATTTGCTATACACACAACTCCATTCAATACATTGGTGCTTAATCCATCTAGTTTAGCCCACACACATTCGATGCATGCGTTCAATGTTCTGGTCCTTATTCATTTTTGAAACTCTTCTAGATAATCCTCAGTCCACCAAATTATATTTCTAACAGTTGTGATTTCATTGCATTCCATCACTCTCACCGATACAAATCCAGGAAATACTAAGATGGCGAGGATTCGTCCCCACTCTATTCCAGTTTCACACGTACCATCATTTATCGCGTATAACTGCTCCTTTAAATAACATCCACGGATGTTTATAGTGGAGCTCATTTCTCCTATCCGTTTAATGTATGAAGAGCGAAATATTTATCCCGTACTACGCAAGTTTAAGTGAATGTTTCCAGGAAAAGAATATTTCAACGGAATCCTTTTATTCCAATTTTTATAGCCCTCTTGTGTATAATACATTTTCAAAAGTCTTGAGCGAGATTTGATGTGAGCGACATGTTAGATGTTGGTGTCTTAAATCATGAATGAACCGAAATGATTTTTGTCTATATAATATCACTCCCGTGTATTATTATAGATTTCTGCATAATTATATAATTCTCTTGGATCATCATCAGTTGTTGCAAATTATCTATATCTTCTCGCTCGTACATGTTCAAACACTTTTCTTCTGTAGAACAAATTTGATATTTTTCTTTATCCGCACCATATCGTTTCCTAAAATTAATCAATAATTATCCTTAATACACCATTAATTCTCGTCTAAAAGTTAATCAAGAAATCGGATGATAGAATAAAGAGTAAGAATTTTGAATTTTCATGAGGTAAATTTTTTTGACAATGTAAAGTTTATTTTTGAATTTTGCAAAAATAATAAATCATAAGCTTTGACTTCCCAATATCTAGCAGTTCATATCTATCTCTAATTCCGAAGAGACAATTTCTAGGATCCTCTACAATTACTATAAAATCTATTAAATTAATTAATGGTATACAATCAGTGCGAGTATTGAAATTCAAACAATAATTTTTTTATGGAAATATACTTCATAATGATGTGCAAATAGATCATCTATTAAATTCATTAATGCTATGCAATCAGTGTTGAGTATTGAAATCCAAACAAGAATTTTTTTATAGTACTATGCTTCGTAAAAATACTCCCCAAGCTTGGTGTTGGATGGTGTTGTTGTTGGTGATTCTAATAGGTTTGTAGACGTGGAAAAAACGGAAGAGGGCGGGATGTTGGTGGTGAGGATGGTTGCATTGTTGATAGCGGTGGCGGAAGTAGTACTAGAAGTAGTAGTAGATACCAAATCTGAGACGATGCTGGAGTTGACAATTGATGGAGTGATGCAGGAACAATTATAATAGACCATTCGTTTGGATGGTGTAAAATATTTCATGGAAGATGTCAAAGGTGTCAAAGTAGCTTTTATTGATGCTGGTGGTGTGGAAGGTGCAAAGGATTTAGAAATGATAGGCAAAAGTGTGGAAGTATTGAAAGCATCGCTTTCATCAAGTAGACTGCCGGTGGTAGTAGTAGAATTTTTCAACAACAAAAAGATGGTAAATGGTGTTGAGTTGACAAATGGAGCGGTGGTTGCAAATGCATTGGTGTAAACACTGGTGGTGGTCATTTGTGCTCTTAAATCGGTGTTGACGCTTTCCTTTCCGATAATGGATTTGGAACCGTTTCTGAGAAGATGATACTAAGAAACAAAATCAGTTCACTCTTGTATTAGCGTATAGAGATTATATTTGAAAATACAAATATGATAAATAGAAAAAGAAATCTGATGCTTATTGGTTTTTCTCATCGATACTCACAATAGGGTTAATTTTTGTCTCTATTCTCTCTAAAGTATTTTCAATTCAGTTGAGTTGTTGTTGAGTTGAGAACAATACAATCAAGTTGAGTAAAATGTATTATATCAACATTTGCGAAAAGAGCAAATACAACAACAAGCTTACAATTGTCATAGGCATACATGTTAATTGTTCAAGCATCACATTCCAAATGATTTGTGTCTAAGTATATCAAGCGTAATATAGTGTGAATAAAGACTAAACTATCCAATAAAGTATTTAAAGTAAAAAAAGACAAAAATATTTCTACAAAAAATCATTTAACTCTTTCACTACGGACTTTATTTTTAGGTTTGACGGAGTTATTTTCAAAATTTTATATGCCTCATCTAATTTCCATATTCTGAGAGAAGTATCAAAGCTAAAACTTTGAAGCACAGATGAAAAATGGTCACAACTAAATTCTCTATAAGTTGAATCTACTTGTGGGTTGAGTGGGGGGTGTGCAGGTGGGGAGCGTAGTCCGGAAAGTACTAAAGGCCGAGTAATATTAGATTTATTGCCACTGGGAGTGAAGTTCACACTTTGAAGTTTGAAACCAAGCTTATTAGAATCCCCTGACAATTTTGAGTTTAGTAGAGTTGGTTGTAGTTGCAAAGGTTACTTCTGGTGCACCATTGTTCCACTAGACAGGACTAAGAAATGCATTATTTTTCTCCGAATGTAATTATAATTTTTGATATTGTGTTTGAACCATTGGTCCTACACTTCTAACTTTTACCATTGGATTTTCCAGAAAAATCTAAACAAAATACATATATTATATAGCTCCCTAGCACCGCTCAGTATCACAGTCAGCACATGATCAAAGTGACTCACAGGCTGACTGAGACTGGGAAATCGTTTTAGAATGCTAAAGTACTCCTACTCAGCTACCAAAATTGTGATAAAACATGTTCTCCTAACTAGAAATAGGTGGTGGCTTACCTGTAGAACTGATTAGAAGGTGATGAGCAAACAAATTTCAAAATAGTAGTAACCTATGGGGCAAAAACGTCTTTCAATGGAGAAAACTCAAACCCGGAGGTGAATTGAAAATGGATTCAACTCGGTTCGTTATTTCTATCATTTTTTCCTAGGAAATGTTAATATCGGCAGACAGCTGAACGCATTCTCTAGCTACCTAAAAAAAAGTATGACTATTGCACTGTTAGAAATCGTAATATCAATATTTCAATCCCACATCGTTCAAATGGCGCATGATGTGGCGACCAGGCTTGTGTATAAGTAACCATGGCGCATGATGCGCTGACTCGTAGCGAAAGAGTTAATGAGCACACTATTGCATGTCAAATAGACACTGGGGCTCAGGTGAGCTTCATTGATCTCGGTGCACTTGAGCGGCCGGTATGCATCACATGAAGACGAGAAGGGCAATCAGGGTGGGTCTTACCAGGGTTGACGACAAGGGTTGTCAGCCTATGGGGACATAAACTGAATACTAGTGGGAAAGTTTCCTTGTGTGTTGGTTTTCAGGAACAGAGAAAGGTGGTTTGGGTGATGTTATTGAACGTAAGCAGGAATCAGTGACACTGTTGGGCATGCCAGCGATACGAGATATGGGTCTAATGCCTCAGGTATGATCAGTAAACAGTTTTATAAAAGGTCAGTCTGGATGTCTACCCATTGTTGACGAGACCCAAGAGAACCTCCAGGGTATAGGTAAGCTTAAAAAAGAGGTAGATTTTCAGTTAAAAGTTACTGCAGTACCTAAGGCTATGCCCCAGGTCACCACCACAAGGCATACATGCCAAGCTGAAGTCAGAACTGGGTGTAGGATGGAGGAACAAGGGATTATTTGCCGGGATAGTGAGCCATCGGAGTGGTTAAGCCCACCTGTAATTGTGAGAAAGCCAGATGGACACAAGGTTGTGTCTCGATCCTCAATATTTGAACACACAGCTTGTTAGAATGCAGTGTTCTATTAATACAGCCACTGATATATAATCGAGGCTACAGGGGTCTAAGTATTTTAGCTGTCTTGATGGGACATGTGTTTTCATGAGATCTCTCTTAAGTATAACTCATCTTGGTTGGCATGTTTTGTAATGCCATTTGGCAAGTATAGCTATCTGCGCTGCCCAAAGGGCATATGTAATGGTCCAGATAACTTTCACTCACTAATGGTTGAGATGGTAGATGGAATAGAAAGAGTAGAAGTGTATATTGATGATTTATTTGTGCATGCCTCAAACACAGGAGTTACACGATCTTAGGATGATGCAGGTGTTACACCGTTGTAAAAGTGCAGGAGTTACCCTGAACAAGGATAAGAGTGTGTTCTCGCAGTCGAAAGTGGAGTTTCTGGGACATGAGTTGTCAGGGGAACGTATGAGACTAACCAGGAACAAAATGAGTACACTTAGCATTTTGACGATCAGTGAGGAAAGTAATGCTATGGAGAGGTTTCTTGGGTTTGTGAATTATTTGTCAAAATCCATTCCTCATCTATCGGAACGATCTCACCCATTAGGGGAATTGTGCAAGGAAGCCAGGGAGTTTGTGTGGGAAAAGCCATAGTAGGACGCATTGTCTATGATTAAGAAATGTATTGCAGAGGCACCAATGTTAAGTTTCTTTTTATCCTAGCCAACCGATTGCATTGTCGGCAGGTGCCAGCGGTCAGTCACTGGTCACAGTAATATTACAAGGCGACAGAGCTGTAGAGTTTGCTGCTAAATCAATGACAGAATGTCAACAAAGATATTCACAGATAGAAAAAGAGTTACTGGCTGTGGTGTTTGCGTGTCAGAGGTTCAAGTATCATTGTTAAGGGGTGGCAACGTTAAGATTGAAACAGATCACAAGCCCCTTTGGGTATTATGAGAAAATATATTTGTGTGCTGTCCCCTAGGTTGGCTTCCACGAGGCAAGAATTACTCTCCTATTCTATTTACTTGGTTTACAAACCAGGAAAGTGTATGGTCTTGGCAGATACATTATCCAGATCATGTCCTGCTGGTACTTATCTTCATGAGGATTTGGGTACACACCCGCCTCTTCAGGTTTGTAGTGTGATCATAAGGAGTGCAGAAACAATGTCAAAGTATGCAAGGGCTACAGTAGCGGATGAAGAGTTGTCTGTTGTCCTGAGACTCACAAAGGAAGGGGGCTCTCATTCAAAAATGGGTGTCCTAGTAGAGTTATGTCGTTTTGGAACCTGAGACATAATCGGACACTGGTAGACAGCATAGTTTTCCATGGTGACAGGTTAGTAGTCCCAGTAAGCATGAGAAACAAAGTAATGAAGTCATTACACATGGCTCACCAGGGAGTTAGTAAAGCATTACAAAGCGTCCTAGAGGTTGTGTTTTTGCCTGGTCTTTGGAGAAGAATTGAAGAGCAATGCTTGGCTTGTGAACCTTTTCGTAGTGCAGAACGGTAAGGGCAAAAAGAACCCATGATATCTATACTTATTCAGGACTCTCCGTTTCAAAAAATGGGGGTAGATTTGTTTAGCGTAGAAGGGAGCAACTACTTTATGACAGTTGATTATTTGCCTAAATGGCCGATTGTAATTTAGTTGTGTGTTACCAATTTGAGATCGGTTATACATTGCTTAAGACAGGTATTCTCAGATTGGGGAACCCCAGAGATAGTGGTATCAGGTAATGGTCCCAACTTTAGTGCTAGAGAGTTTAGAAGTTTTTAGTGTTAGTAGGTCGATGAAACATGTGACCAGCTCACCCCTGTATCCTTCGGGAAATGGCCAAACTGGCACGGGTAATTGGAACTGTGAAGGCAATGATGATCAAATCACTTCATGCTGGCAGTGCCTTGTATGTAGAGTTGGCACACTCAGAAACCCACCAGTTGGGGATGGTCTTTTGTCACCCGCTAAATTATTACAAGGTCGTACACTACGGGACAGCCTCCCAGTGTCATTAGAACAGTACAGGGTACAAGGGTACAATTTGGAAATCATAAGGGGGTCGTTTGGAGACAGACAAGCCAAACAGAAACACTTCAATGACACTCATCCAGGGCCTGAGCTGGCCATGTTACTAGAAGGCCAGAATGTCTTTTTTAAAACAGCCAGAGGTAATTGGATCAAGGAAACATTATGCAAGTTGGAAGGGGACAGGTCTTATGAGGTAAAAAGCTGAGAAGGAACCATTGTTTAGCAGAAATCGAATTGACATTCGGCTGAGTGAGGTACAGTAAACAAAGCCTCTAACACCTCGACAAACGGTGCTTGAGGCGGAGTGACACAATGCTGATGGAAAGACTCAGGAAGGAAGTAAGGATGGTGTGGAAGGACATGAAATACAGGTTGGCAGTGGTGACCCAGAAACGGCCAGTGGGATAGAGGATGTAGATTCAGGCTTGCTTCCTGGTACAGATATACAAGGTAACATCAAGGAAGCCGTTAGGGTATCCCATAGTGGAAGGACAATTAAAGGGCCTAGGCATTTAAAGATTACGTCCAAGGCTCAATAGCATGCAGCATTGTCCTGGTTGGATCTGTGTTGTCCTCATCATGCTGGCTGTGTGCTGACTGTGATGCTCACTGTTGTCAAATACTTAGAGTCAGATTATTATGAGCTACACTTTTACATTTATTTTGTTATATTATTATAAGGGAGATGTTGTAGATTGCCATAGTTATAGGGAACCCGATGCCCGGGAGCCGGAAACCCTCGAACCGATTAGATCACTTTTGCATCAGTCTAGCTACCATGGTGTTGTACAATCTACTTGCATAGATATTACTTCAGTTACACTAATAAACTACTGTAATATACACACACTATGTTGATGGAGTCTAACACAGCGGACCCCGGGCCTTTTCAGGATCATAGCCCACCTTTTGAGGACCTTGGGTTCCTCAAAAACATTTTCAAATGTATGAGTGATAGATATTATGTACATGAATATTACAGGCTTACTTTTTAGTTATGCATTATACACTTAATGCAGTATTCTATGTTAGATAATTGTCTATAATAGTAAATGCGCAAACTCGTATATATTCAATTGTGTAAGTGCGATGAAAATATTTAGATGAACACCTAAATTCAGATTTAATATTGAGAAGTACTAGCAGCAACGAGTCGTAAAAATTGTGCTCGGACCCTTAATTTTTAAATTTTTTTGATGTGCAAACTTTTTGCTGCCACAATTGGGCACCCCCTGGTCTATCACAATGAATGAGTAACACAGTTAAGCAGCTACTTATATTCATGTACATCTGCACAAGGGTATTCCTACAGCTTGACTGATTGGGCTACTGCAAAAGGAATCTAAGAATTCGAATCGGTCATGTCTATAATTTGGAATGAAACGGGCTGCCTGATTCAGCTGCAGCCTGTATTCGATATACAATCTGCGAAATTACTGTACTACAATTTTAGGAGAGTAGTGAGTAGGGAGGGAACAGGGAGTGATGACCGGGGAGCTAGGAGCGAGGGGTACGGTGAGTGATGAGCAGTGTGTAGGGACGTGGGATAGCTCAATGGGATGAGGACACAGACATCACCCAGGTCTTCCGGACTCGATTGCCATGTGTACTACTTGACTTTATTTGTAGAAATTCAAAGGAGAGAGGTGAACATTGCACTATCAATACTGTGAACCCCTTGGCAAGGCTCTGAACCTGAGATTTCCCTGTGTGTGTGCTACTGCCCTAAGCTGAGAACAAATCAGAAGTCTTGACTTTGGTCACAATGTTTCTCACTTGTGAGACAGATGACTTATTTTTACCTTTCTATCCTTTAAGAATGCACACAATGTCTCCAGTGTATAGCAAATATCAAGTTATGCACGGCATAGGCATACAGTTATACAGAACTGCATGCCTACCCAACCACCGATAGCGATAAAGGGTGATGCGCCTAACACCTGACTCTCTAATAGTTAAGGATAACTACTACTGCATAAGACAGAGAACATAATTATCAACCAAATGGTAGCTCTAGATAAAGTAAACTAATAACACATTTGCCTAAATGAAGTTGAGAAACCGATATGCAAAGCCCAAAATACAAAATATTCAGAAGGTGTGCAACATTATGTGCACTTTTTGTGCAACATTATGTGCAACAATTTAACAATAATACTTAACACTTTGAGTCACGGCCACTCTTTCGAAGTTGGTTAAATCTAGACTTTTCTCTCTAGCCCAGATGGAAATGTTGTAAACCCCATCATACCATTTACTTTTTAAAGCTCTCTTCGTGATCTACCCTTTGTTGCTGAAATATTGCACACTCGAAATGCGTTATAGAGACTAGGCTCCCCATAAGATTTAACCACCATCTCTGCTAAAAGATTTTTGGACAGCTGTTGTACATTTATATATAGTGTATTCTATTCTTGGTTAACCATACATTCAATATTTATGCTACACAGAAAAGCATTTGTCAATAGCAAAATCCCAAGATTGCGGTTTCCAAAGTTCATCAACATTCATCATCTCTTTGGCAGTGGCTGTGAGACCCCCCAACTCTCCTATAAAAATAAACAATGCTGTCAAATGGAAGCTTAGGATCTCAGCTATCCAATTAACTACTGGTTGAAAGTCTGAGTTAATTAGATAACGAATTATGGGCAAACAAAGCCTACGTGTGTGCAAAAGTCAATAAGACTCAAAGTTTTTGAAATTTGAAGAATTAGCATCAATTGTGCAGAACAGTTTGGTAAGTGTATGTTTAAAAGTTCAGTAAATACATGTACAATTTAAGTGAACTACTCTAAACGTTTATTGTTTATTGTTCAATCAGCATCATATTAAAGTTTTGTATGATATATCGTGAACCACTCCATGCGCAGTCTAGGGTCACCGACATATTTATCACAGATGAAACGACATGAAAACTGCTTTTGAAATTGAAGAAATAACGAATTGTGCATAACAGTTTAGTAAACGTATGTTAAACATTTTAGTAAATACATGTGTAATGTACGTGAACTACTATTGTTCTTTGTTTTTTGTTCAATCAGCATCGCAATAAAGTTGTGTATGATATATCGTAAACCACTCCATGCGCAGTGTGAAACGCTTTGCGCGCACAACCCACTCATTGAGCAATGAGCGGCCATTGACTGCATTTTTTGGCACCTTACTGATATATGGAGGTGACATGCCTGGTGATAGCAGCATGTCGTGGTCATAATACGTCAGTTGCCTGTCCGTACTCATTCTAAAGTGAGAGGTCCAGATATGAATTCATCTTGAAAGGCTATGAAAGCGAGCTTGCCACCTTTCATCTGATATGTTATATTCTGAGCATTCAGTATTTACTTCTTAGATTTGGAGCACAGTCGGTACCACTTCAGAGCCTTCCTTGTACCATCACGTGGTTCAATAGACTGAAATAGTAATATAAATATGTATATCCAAGCAAGCTAAAACTTGCAACACAGAACTAATACATTTATTGATAAATAGTAGTGGAGATTCAATCAGTGAAATTCTAGAGTTTATTCTCTCCCATACTGTAGTTTGGTATGATTTATTTTGAATCATTCAATGCAAGTCAGGATTGCTGCATTGCTGACATACTTGTATAAAACCTGTGATTTTTTCTCTATTTAATGGACCTATGAACACCCATATTTTAGGTGAGTGTTGTGACTAAGTAATTATTGTGATGATTTTTACCACCTACCCCTTCCCAGGTTCATGGAGACCTGGGGTAGACATTGACTCCAGACCACGGTTTGGAGTCATTACTGCTTTACCTTTATAGCTAGTGTGCCAGCAGGCAGTCCATTGAGTTTAGTGTAAATACTGACCATCCTCTCGGCTTATCGTTTCCTGCCTTTGGCGGTACCGGCGGAGGGTCTGGCTACTACTTTCTATATATAAGTATTGTAACTGCGAGCCACGTGCTCATTTCTTGTTAGTATTTTTTTATTGGAAGTCTCCCCTTTAATAATAAATCTTGTATCAATTTACATTATGATGTTACTCTCTTACAATGTGTTGTGTTGGACCCCACCCCTAAACCCTTCCCGTCATTTTTTCAGAATAGTAGGCACCTAGCCATCCCTCTAATGCCCCTATATAACTACAAGTTCTCTCTGACGGTATATGCCAGCTGGATACAGCCCACAATAAGAGAGTTCTATTCAGTTCCTCATCTCATTCAAGGTATCAGGGGTCAGTAGCCCACCTCCACTTTAAGAGGTGGGGGTAAACTGTTGCAATACTTTACCGGAGGGATTTGTCTAAAGGTCGCAAATCGACCGGACGGAAGTGCGCGACGGAACATCCTTTTTCCACACCTTTTCCAGTTGCAAACGTCACAGGAAGAGCCTTCTTCAAATAACGGCTCGCTATAACATGGAAAGGAATTAACTCTTTTACTTGTTATCTACTATTTCCATGTCTACTTCCAAGAGTCGTGGTGGCTTAGGGGTTAAGGTAAGTAGCCATCGTGCGGGCTACCCACTTTGACCTCGGGTTTGAGTCCCATTATGGATAAAGTTTTTTTTTCTACTTCCAACGATTATCATGTATATCGCATATATTAATATTATGCAAGTATATTTATTTTATGTAGCTCAGATTTTCTTGCGTTTTTCACTTTTAAACTATGATATCTGAATATTGATGGGGCTTGGGTTTTACACACGGCTTACACAATCACAGCCTGGCTTACAAGCCAGGAATTGAATTATATAGGAAAACCTGTCGAGATTCCCGACAAACTAAGGGTCTTCTATAATTATGGAGATGCATGAAACAGGGCGCTGACATGAAAGTGGGTTTGTTTTGGCGCTGTAAACGTCAGAGGTTAGCGAGGGTGTTAAAATTCATTTTTCTAAAGGGCACTTCTGTCCGGAGCTTTTGCGACCTTCAGACGAATCCTTGCCGGAGGAAGACTTATATAAGAATCATCAATGTAAAGCTTATAATCTTCCCCTAGTAATGGTTTTGTCAGCAATAGAACGATCAACTCTGAAGATAGCATGTTTTGTTTTGCAGCCTCCACAATATCTGTAGCCAGATATTGGGCTCCTGTGTATACTCAGAATATCTATGTATAGCCAAATAGGCATAATTTATATCTTGATTCCAAAGCGAGGACATTTCATTGGTAATACTGATGCCATGCATGTCGTCTCTTGAGTAATAACACACATTTGCCGATAGAACCCAATATCTGAGGATATGGTGTACTTGGCAAATTTCTCCTACAAATGCGCTATGAGTGGCCGTATTTTATAGAGTCCAGTTGCCAATGGGTCTTTACGACTTTGATTCTAGAGTAGGAACCTTGGTACAGCTTGATGACAATTTTGTTTCATAATTGGTGGATACACAGGTGTGGACCTAGTAGGATTAGTGGGCTAGTAGTCTCTTGTTGTGTTTTTTATTGCTATGCCAGTCAGTACTGTCAAGCGCAACAATTGATATATTTCTGCAGCCGTTGTATCAGTCCCCATTGCAATGAATGAGTATGTAGAAGCATTTGGGATATCCTCACACTGCTCAGCATAGAGATTTGTTTGTGTCACTGTCACCACATCGTCAATAAGTTTTTTATTTAGAAACAACCCAGTAAAAAACACCTTGGCTTATTGATATCAAGTGCATCAAGTTCAGGGATTTGTTGGCAGATTATTTTCTAAGCTTACGCACTGGTAACCCACAACACGATCGGACAACCAACTGACAAAAACACTATATACATGTAAGTAGAAACATACAATATATAGAACTGCGTCATCCTCTATACAACTTCCAGACTAACAACACCTATCCATCCACTCTAGAACTTTCAGACTGGCATCAAACATTTTTGGTTGCAAGGCCAATTGATACACATAGTGTATCACAAACAGTTAACATTACTATCTGTGTGAACCTGTGGGGCAAGGTCTTACACTAAGTGTTAATTAACAGAGCCCTGGTCTTCCAATGGCAATATAGGATTATTTCGACCCTGCCAGTATTGTCAGATTTAGATGTTAAGGTCACATGGTTTGGCACTGGCTGTACTATGGCATGTGGAGTTCGCAATTGGGGTTGGGCTCATAATTGCTAGCTAGGTGAGAGCCATAATTACTAGCTAGGTGAGAGCCATAATTACTAGCTGGGTGAGAGCCATAATTACTAGCTAGGTGAGAGCCATAATTACTAGCTAGGTGAGAGCCATAATTACTAGCTGGGTGAGAGCCATAATTACTAGC
>JAOQGN010068480.1:0-12389 GCA_027564295.1 Himantozoum antarcticum
ATACCCAGTTTTGAAACGGCAGTTGCGTATAGACCCGGATTCGTGTAGGAGACTGATGCTGATACTAAAATTGATGATAATTTGGAAGAGCAGGAGTGAGGTATAGAGTGATAGAGAGTGGTATTGGATTGTATTGAAATGTGGAATGGAATGTGGGCATATTGGATGTGGGCATATTGGATGTGGGCATCTTGGAATGTGGAATTGTGCAATGGAGGCTGGCGCAATGTGGAGGATTTATATATACACAAAATAACATGACTCGCATTGAAATTATTATTATACATGTACGTATTTACGTACATGTATAATAATTTCAATGCCCGAGTCATGTTATTACGTATATACCTACATATTATTGAGAAGTTGTAGAGCATTTTGGTCGGTCAACAAACAACTTGAGAACACAGTACACATAAATGATTGATAGTCCCTGGTGGTGACTCAAAGCTAAATAACATTGTGCAAAAGCAAAGCGATAGCATTGCTAGTTGCCACGTAGACAATAATTATTATTCCATTCATACTGCCCTCACACACATCAATCAATTATAGTGTGGCACAAATTTAGAAGAGTGCGTCAGAATTATTCTCAACTAGAGACAATATTATCATACACTTACTAATAAAAGTATAATTATTATACAAGTGATTAGAGAATAATGTAATGAAGATGTCAATTAGTTGTTGCCTTACTGCGGTTGGATTAAGCAATAGGTAATATGGTTAATGTGGTAGCGTAATAGCATAGTATAATTATGGCATCTCTATTCAAAGACCAACTTTTGACGAATAATATTGTTGATAATAATAGCATGATTAACAACAATAATTATAGCTATAGCATGTTGTTACTTCTCGTTACTTCCTGGTAGAATAATGGAGGCCATTCATTCTTGAATTACATTTATTTTAAGAATCATTACCACTGTGACTGGACACTGGAATAGGCCTACTGACAGTTTATAAATTACAATTAGAAAAATACTATTTCTAGATCGCGGCTTGGGGTTTTGGGTTAGCGCACATAATTGCTTCCCATCTATTGCCAAGTCCGCACTCGTTTTCGAACTGTAATTTGTGAATAGTCATGAATTCATAGCAGGTGGGGTTTGTCCTTTCAATTCATAAAAGGGTGTCGGCTAATAGCGCGATAGGGCAATTCGTGACATAATTATATGACGCTAATGGCGTACATGGGTACAATGGTTATTATAGCATTGTACAATAGCACACAATACATCATCATAAAATTGGTGGAACATAGCATCTATCCGTCGACCGTCTAGCATAGAGCCCACTAAAAATAAAAACAGTCAGGCCGGACTACTAATATTGTACTTGCCAGGTCTATTGTCTATGTTTTTAGTCCAATTGCATTGCTAATAAAGGGAGACCCACCGGACAAAGTGCATACTATTAGCTAGCCTGTCCTGCCAAGCTTTGTCAAATGCGGAGTTGTTGCCAGGGTCCGGGTGCTAGGGTCTCCAGAAATAAGGGCCCCTTGTTTCTGGGGGCCCGGACTCGTCGTGGGGACAACTCCGCATTTGACAAAGCTTGGCAGGACTACCTAACTATTAACTTCGTTTTGTTCGACTTCCACACTGTCAAGCAGTTGTTTCGAGCTGTGTCATACATGTTTAACGGTATCTTATTAGGTAAATATTGTATTCTTTGGTTGTTGTTGGTTCGCTGCCCTAGCGATATTATTTGAATATGGCAATCCAATAGCAGAGCTAATCGAGGGAAGTCCACGGCACAGATATTGGCATAGGGGTTCGATATGGTCAAGGAGGAAACCTTCAACGGGACGAAAATCTCCCAGTCAACGGTGGGACTTGAACCCCCGTCCTTGCAGATAATCTGTGTCATAGCTGCAAGCTTAGACCACTAAAGCTCAGTTTCCTGTTAGCAGGAAACTAACAGGTTTCCTACCTGCAGGTTGCCTGAAGGCCATATGGTTTCCATTTCACAGGCAGCCACCTTGAGGTGGGCTTGAGGTGGGCTTGAGGTCCCCTGTTAACAGCCTGGAAGCGACCTGAGGAGTACATGAAGATTTATGTTTCCAGTTAACATGGAGGGCACAGGTTATCTATTAAAATGGCAATAATATCCTGAGAAATTAGAAGCTGACATAAGTTTTACTTTGAGATTAGAAGAACAGCTGATTGCTGAACATATATATTTCAACATGGATTCTTGGTAGTTCAATTCATGTGAACCCTACAATTGGGAGTTATGGCCTCATATAGCTTAAGGCTCCCTGCCGCTATCAGCTTCAGGCCTGCCCCAAAGCCATACAAAAATGTTGCATTATGCATATGTATATATTTTTGGATGGCTTTGCCCCGGCTTTGCACTACCCCACCACGGACTTCTCAATTGCCATGCACTAGTAGCTTTTATATCTGCATGGCTATACAGTATAACATGAGAGGTGTACATAATATTAGCAATGGCATTTTTCAACTAGCCAATCAGGTGAACCGGGAGCCGTGAACGTAATGGTTTCCAGTTTCCACTCATCAATTACTACAGTAGACTGCCATAGGCACTGGTAAAGCTGAATCCATGTCTATTCAAAAACTACTGTTCAAAAATGACTGAGAACCTAAGGAATAGGCGGGGGTGAGGAAGGCCACTATGTGCCCCTATAAAACACCAAACCACAATCTAAAAGTAGACTATTTCCAAGTGTAATTTTCGAAGTGTCAGTATTCCGGTAAAGCCAGCGGTTGCCTGCAGGTACCCTGAGCATACTACCGGCTTCAGGTCCCTGTGGTTTCCTCATCACAGGCCTGAAGGCTTGAAACCCTAGACTCCCCTAGACTCACATTGCAGAGTAGAGACAGTGTTATGCAGTTTCTGTCACCAGTTGTGTATTGGCAAATGAAACAGTGGGTAACGACCTGCCCGATGAGGGTTCCAAGGCAGAACCGAAACATTTGGAAAATGCATTGCTGAAAGGAATAAAAGCAGTACAAGAACAGTTTTAAATGATTTATATTTTATTTAATTGAAATTTATAATTTTCAATTAAATATTTATAGAACATTTACAAACATGAAAGTTATAAATGTATGTATATAGTAACTTTAGTGTCATATCATTTAGATATTATGATATGCCAAAACATAATAAATTATAGCCTACTATAATTTATTATGGCCTTATACCACTACTGTGGCTACTGTGGTTGACAAAATTGATTACTAAACAGTGATCAAAGCAACATAAAGTATATTAGCCTCAAAGCAGTTACTACCTTTTCTTTGAAGATGAAAAGCAGTGAGTAACACATATTTACCTTAGAAACTACCTTTTTGGGCAGTGGGTAAACTAGTTTACTCAAGTTTCACTACCAATATACCACCACTGTCTGTCACATATACACATAACGTTTGACCAGAAGTACCACTATTATCATTATTGTTATTACCTCAACCTCCAGTCCAGGACCTTGAAACAGTCCTATGCAATAAGATCCTATGCCTATATCCTATATCCTATGCCAAGAAGATACAAGACACGGTAGTAGTATAGTATGAGCAGATCGGTACCCTCGAGTCAATATCTGGGACATAAAAAGCCCAGCATTCCAAAACCCCGAGTCGGGAGGCTATGCCACCCGTTAAAGCTGCGCACGATGACTCCGAACTTAGCCCACGAGAAACTCAAAAGTTGACGCGGTCGGCGTTCCTAAAGCCAAGACGGGCGCTCGGACGGGCGGTCGGGACGGGTAGACTGCGGGACTTTTCTGGAACGGTGGGCCACAGTTTACGGTGGGCTATGGGTACCATAAAGTGGCGGACCAATCCTCACGCGGTCGTGAAGGTCATCTGGAGAGGAGCGGATCTGGTACCCGATGGCGCGCCTCTTCGTCGCCGATCCCGCCGGTCGTTCGCGCGCGATGTCCGCCGTCCGTGCAGAAAACGACGACGCGGCCGGGTGACCCCAACCCCTTCACTCGGCAATGCCCGGCTGTCTGCGCGACCGCTCGCGGGGTCTCGCGTTTGGCGACCGGCGTCGCACGTGACCGACGCCTAAACGTCTTTGTAGTGAGCCCATTTAGAACGCATCGATTTGATGCGGATGTTTTCGAGGATCGTTTTGTTTTCCTTTTGGAAACTGCTCAGCCGTTCGACTGGAACGGCCCGAACGATGAGGTCTCTCCATCGAGCGGCCGGGCGACGTCCCGTCACTGTCGGATCGACCCCATCCCTCGGGCGGCCCCGAGGTCTCGCGTTCGGTGACAGAAAACGTCGGCCGTCGCGTGCGACCGACGCCTAAACGTTTTTGTAGCATGCCCGTTTAGCCCGCGTCGGTTTGACGCGGACTTTTCAAGTATCGTTTTTTTTTTATGGGAACCTCTGACCGATACGGGTGAGTGTCAACGTCGTCAACGGATAGAAAGCGATTGCGTTACGGATTCGAAATGGCAAAAGGTGCGCCCTTGCTACGATGTAATAGTTGAGAAACCGGATAAAAAGACATAGACAAATGTTACCCCGTTTACGCGCCTCAAAATTTAGACTAGCTTGAACCGGTGTTACCTCAAAGGGATCGATTGTTTATTCATGCTAGAAAGTGTTCGCTCGTCTTGGGAAGCGAAAGGAAAAGCATCTGTCGATCGTTTGGCCCGTGTTCAACCAGTTTGAGCTTCAAAGGTACTGATGCTTGCTCATACTATACTACCCTGCCCAGCACTCACCGTAGTGTCAACCGGACGAGTCGCTTTGAGACATCGGTTTGTTCCTTGTGCATGGCTAACAACTGCAAAAAAAGACGATAGGTGAAAGAAATCCGTAGGTGTATAGAAATCTAAGTAAATGTGTGAACGCTCGTAAATAGAACTAAAACGACGGACGGTAGAGTTCTAAAAGTGTAATGCGATTTAGGTGAACAAAGTGTGTGCGCGCCGGGAAATTAATAAAATGAAAAAATGTGTGCGCACCGGTAAATTAATAGTGAGTGCCCAAAAGCGACAAGGGTTGAAATTTGACATCGCGCGGGAGTTTAAGTCAAGCAACCACCGGGAAATTAAGAAAGTGAAAAATGTGTGTGCACCGGGCAATTAAGAGCGAGTGCCTGAAAGCGACAAACGTTTGAAATATGAGACCGTGCAAGAATTTATGTCAAGAAAATGGCTGTCCCCGACAAAGGGAAAAGCGGTAGAGCTCATCAATCCTTCACTGGCCAATCCACCGTGAGTAGTTTGACGATTGTGCCTCTGATCAGACATCCCCCTCATCTCTCCTCCTGAGATGGAATGAAAACGCTGGACCGAATTTCAACCCGATATAGCACTTTTGTGTGTGTCATGAATTATCGAGACGAAAAAGAATCATACATCATATCAATATGTATGCGTATATACAATCGTTTATTATATTTGAAATAACAGCGCAGTACAGTTCTTTACAAAAGCAAATAAACTCTATACAGACACAAATTTTAGGAAATCGATTTGGTTGGTAAATCCTCTCATGTGCTCACTAAGTTGCTCCCGTCCAACGTCAACATTTTTAAAGATGGGCGCCATTTCTGAAAACTTTGCTATACAAGAGCCAGGAACCTAAATGTCACACTCGACAAAGCCAAAAAAATCACCACTCGCAATTCTTGACACGGCTATTTCTATCGTCATCTCACCTTTGAACGATCCATAAAGTGTGAGGGGAAAAAGGCCTTGAGGAATGTTTTAACCTCAGAGCTTTCGCTAACGATTTTTCCCCATTCACACTCCCAGAGAGTTTCGACCTCGTGCCCGAGATGTCAGAGGTATACATCTTTGTCCAGAGTGTCAGCATAAAGGGCCACTATTTTAATATCCTTTACCGGATGTGTCGACATGTTTACACCCATCGTTTTCTGATAAGGATATCCATGCCAAAAACATCTATCAAACTGATAAACCTGACCAGTTTCGTGACAGTAACCATCGAGGGGAAGAGTGCTGTTCCAGACGTAACTCGCCACCATTGTGGGAGTGAGAGATGTGGCTTCCAGTAACCCAAGCTTTGTACTGCAACCACCCATGAGCCACCCGACTAAACTTTTTAGGTGCCTCCACAGCTAAACCTGTTTTCTCTCTCCTGCGGCAAGGATAACCTGAGGGAAGTTTTTGCATGATGTACAACACGTTGGCATCAACCGCGAGAACTCGTTCACAAACCTTTGCGTTCTGATCATAGTCTCCCAGAATGCAACCACAACAAGTTCAGAGTTCATTTTTTGCATGCATCCCATTTATCTCCCAGGGAGATAAATCCGTGAATAGTGCCAGAACCTCAGTCTACCCAAGTCGCTAGCATGGGAAGACAACTCAATCGACTGAAATCGATTGGGTTTTCACTTGTGGTTTTCAACTCAATTAAAACCAAGTGACTTACTAATCAACTCATGGAAACACAGTGCAAAGTTAGTTTAGGTAGGGAGCGTAGCTCAGGTGGCTCAGCGGAATGTGTGGGTTGGAAGGGCGGCGGCAAACACGCGAGTGAGACTCACAACCCAAGTTGAAAGGGATATTTTGTTGAAAGGTTTGTTTGTTTACAGCTTGATTCATAAATATTTGTTTTTCATCAAGGTAAGAGACAAAACATGGAGTAAATTGATAACAACATGTGACAAGAAAACAACTCCTAAACATTTGTTGGTTTATATTCCATCAAGGAATTGGAGTAAAATAAAAAGAAAAGTAACAAGACCTATATGCGCAATAGAATTGCAGCTAGCCGAAGTTTAGCTCCAGAGGTGTAGGGAATTATTTGGCTCCAGATTAGGCACCAGATTTTGCTCCAGAGGTGTAGAGAATTATCAAAAATGAAAGGTGTCACTTTGAAATAGCTGTAATTCTCAAATTAGTTTAGTTTTAGAGACAGGTCATTCCACAACACCAAACAACTGCAATAGATTTAGTGGTGACCTGCCAGATCTGCTGGAGTGTCGTATGTGCTGGAGTGTCATATGTGCTGGAATGGTAAGTTATTTAATTTATCACGATTGTTATAACAATAAACAGTTGAAAGTGACACGAGTCAAGCATCGACTTACCATGGAGTCGCAGTTATGTTTCAGAGGGTTAAAGATATATTCAATCGTTTGCCCAAGATTGTTCTGACAACCAACCCATAAATCACCAGAATCACCCAGCTTCAAGTTATCAATACTTCCAATGGCAATGGAAATTGTCTACAAGCAGAGCACAGTCTATAGACAGGGCAAGGGCATTATGTAAAGCGTCATCTTCCATAATATATCTATTACACAATAATACTGGTCAGATCCCTTTTTCCAAATTCAAATGAATGCAATTTTACTTTCTGAGGCTATCTAATCCATGCTGTGAATAACAGGTTAGTGTTTCACTTGTAAAGGCAGCGCTCTCCCACAAGTTTGATTAGTACTACACATGTCACATGACTCGAGTCGAACTTTGACAGAAATCAAAGAATATGTGTCAGAATGTAGTTCAGGTTCTCAATACATCAAAGCAAGTAAAATTAAAAGGAATTACTGAAATTTAATTATTGGTAAATGAAGATTTATATACTCATAATTACAACATAAATGGATAATATAATTTTATGCATCAGGTTTGTCAACAAAATATTAGATGAAATTTCCCACCGATTTGGAACACATTTATTAAAATATTAGAATACAAAAATCTACAAGAACCAATTGTTAGATTCGCAGTATTTTTCTGTTGATTTGCTAATAAATTATTTAAATTAATCAGACTCAACAGCTACAGAAAGTTGAGGTAGGTGCAACCTTGTAACTTTTGAAATAAACAGTGCGTTAGAAAAAAATAATAAAAAATTGTCTTCTCCTGATAAAGCGCAATCACGCCCTAAACTAAAGGTGCTTAGATGGCTAAGTGGACTTGGAGGGGATTTGCATCCTCAAGGTCGTGGGTTCGAATCCCAAGGTAGTTGACTCGTAGCCGAGTTTGGTAGGATGTTTGTAAATGGCATATGATGGGTTATGCAATGTAGGGTGCAATTCACCGAATTGAGGATAAAATGCCGAAGATCGCCGAAGTGTGCTTGTACCCAGTTCAAGCACAAGTACAAGGTAATATGATATGTCCATTGCTTAGAAGTTCTGTTGAGCAGTAACAATAAGTGGTATATAAACGAAGTAATAATTATTATTATTAAACCACATCTTAGAACTAAGCTAAGCTTAAAATCTACCTTATTGCACATTACTGAGAAAGTTACAACTCCCTTCTAATGGTAGACATTTTACACAGTCTGGCATGGCTATTGGTTACTAGTATGTTATTGTCTGTTAATAAATCATCGATAAATTTGCATTTCACCTTGTAAAGTTGCATTTCACCTTGTAAAGTTGCATCTCACCTTGTAAAGTTGCATTTCACCTTGTAAAGTTGCATTTCACCTTGTAAAGTTGCATTTCACCTTGTAAAGTTGAAGTGAATAATCAGCATTCCTGGAGTATAGCAGCACTGCATCCTTGGTAGCCACATACAGATATCTAAAGGTATAGATACAAAACGTGTTGGCAATAAAAATATAATTTATTGATGGCAACATGCATTGAAATAATTAGAACATCAACTTTTACCCAACTCTCAACTATTATGCAGGGTGTAGACCTATATTTATTTTCAGATCTGTTGGAGATGACATTCTATCAAGTCTAAGTAAAGTCTTAAGTTTACATAATCCAAGTCCCAAGTCTCAATAGACAAATGACCTGCAAGTCTTTTGAAATTCAATGAAACAAGTTCTAAGTCTGTATAACACATATCTGCCAAGTACAATTCTCAACATTCAGATAACAGCTTTGTAGTCCAGAATTACAGTAGCACTAAAAATTAGGCCAACTGTCAATAGTTATATTTTGTTAAATTTATAGTTTTGTTAGCTAGTAGAGCTGTGTAATATGACAAATTTTCATATCGATTTGATATCAATAAATATTGACGATACAATATTTCCGATATCCACACCATTTTCAAATAATTTAGCAGGCTTTATTATAGTAGCTTTGCTCGGCAAAAGTAAAAAATGGTAATTTGAAATGTTTGATAATATATTGTCGTTGGATGCCTGTATTTTATAGTCATCTAAACTCATGTGTGTGCTGTCTGACCTCAGCACCATAATGATCAAACCAATAAAACCGATTTCTCAACTATTACATCGTAGTAAGGGCGCACCTTTGCAAACCAATATAGATTCAAGCAAAAAATATCGATATTTATGATTATTTCCATACGATGCACAATTCTATTAGCTTGTCAGTTTTGTAGTGTGGTAAATAAAATACAAAAATAAAATGCGTACTTAGTATTTGGACAAATGAAAAATTGTACTATATACAATAATTATACATACACTACACAGCAATAACAATGGCTATAACTGATTAATATTAACGATTACTAGTTTATGTACTAATATTGAAAATAAGTTGACACTAAAATTAATGGAGTCGACTGAAAACAATAAAATAAACATAATGAATTTGAATTTGGAGTTGTCATCCTAGCAAGGTTATGGGGACAACTCCAAAGTCGGTATAATGTAACCAGCTATTGAAAAATTATGCCATATCAAATTGCAAATTTTGTTACAGTTCCGTTTTAATGACAGAGAAGCCTATACATCGAAAAAATCTGGCGGTCAAGACGTTATCCCTTTAAAATTATACTTTTTATGGGAAAACGAAAAATATTTATCATTAATACAGCATGGTAAGTCTCATGTCTTCTTTTATAGCTATAGCAAGTCACAAGTCTTTTTATGCAAGTTGCAAGTCAGTTGCACGTACATCTTTGCCTTTCAACTCTCAAGTCAAGTACCCAAGTCTCACAAAGGTGACTTATTTAGACTTGAGTTGACTCGAGTCCAAGAGCTCTGTTTATTATATGCATAATAGCAATGCAACTTCGGTCAGAGAACCTTGATACTATGGTGAATGGAGCACCGGGACACTCCTATTCATTTCATCGTGATGGAGTTTTGTGGAATTGCTAATGCTTCTACAATTAAATCGTGAAGGGATAACAACGTATTGTGTGAGCTGACTGATTTGTTTTTATTGCTTGCTACTTGGTTGCAGCGTGCAAAGATGTGACAGACGGATCGGTATAGATAAATGTTCACTACCAACTATCTACATTCTCTATTAGAGTTCTCATGAGTTCTTATGGCAAACAACCAGCATTAGTTTAAAGAGAGGACAACTGTGAGAATCATGGGAAAGAGCCAGTTGTCAAACAAGCTTATATTACTGACAATGTCACACAACTCATGATGCCTGCACAATGACCCAAGTCCAGAATGACTTGTTGGTTGTTGCCTTGCATGCCTGTATACAAATGTTATCGACCAACTAGTATAAAATAGATGGACCATTTGGGTAACAGTACACGTAAGTATAAAGTAGGGTATGTCACTGCATTATCCTGAAAATTAGGCAAACATAATCCCTTAATCAAACTATGGTAATCCTGGTTTGACATCAGTTTTTACACCTGTAAACCTGATTTTACACATGCAATACATCTGATCTTTAAATATATACTGAGATGTATCAAAACCGTGTTAATTACCGGTACCACTAACTTGGTATCACATGTCAATGTGACATATTTTTCTGGTTGATACAATATTTAAATATAATTTGCTAACAATATTATTTTGATATACTACTGTTGTACCAATCAGCTTACCACTGCTAAAGCGTCTTCCACATTGATACGATATTTTAGCATATTTAAAATTTTTACCACTGCTGAAACGAATGAGGGACCATCCAAATCTATACCAGCCTGGGCTTCAAGCCTGGGCTTCAAGCCTGGGCTTCAAGCCTGGGCTTCAAGCCTGGGCTTCAAGCCTGAGCTTCAAGCCTGAGCTTCAAGCCTGAGTAGAGGACAGCGGTACAGTGGTGGAGCAGAGGTGGAATTGGTGCGGAAAGATGAATGTGGTGTGGTAAACTTTTGGGAGCAGCAAACAGTTTCAATGAGATAAAAAGTGAACATGTATTAGTTCCTATAAACTATGCCTACACTTTTTACTACAAAGTATTACAAATTGGAATTAGGCCATTCGCAACCTATTAGTTAGGTTTACGAATGAACTAATCCCAAACATTGTAGACGAGTGGCATCTACATATAGATAGAGCAGCATCTACATAATCGTAACTACAATGTACAATACTTACCTGTCATTTCCAGTTAGTCCATTAGGCAGCATTAGTCCAGCAGCAACTACCGAGTAAGTGTCTCCACTTACGTATACTACATTAGCTGATGGAATATACAAAATGAACACCAATATGGCTGGACACTTATCACCAGTTCTAGCTTGCATTATGTTAGTAAGGTAAAAGCTATCCTCTCCAGCCGCATGCACACTGTTCATACTGTACGGCCGCATGCACACTGTTCATTCTGTACAGCCCCATGCACACTGTTCATACTGTACAGCCGCATGCACACTGTTCATACTGTACAGCCGCATGCACACTGTTCATACTGCACAGCCGCATGCACACTGTTCATACTGTACAGCCGCATGCACACTGTTCATGCTGTACAGCCGCATGCGCACTGTTCATACTGTACAGCCACATGCACACTGTTCATACTGACATTGTACATCAAACCAAAATATAACTAGATGACGTAACCTGTTATTTCCAGACTTACACGGTTTTTAATTTGTACTTCACCAGCAAACTGTATTTTATATGCTATTCGAGCCTTGGTATGGGTTGCTATCATAAACAAATACGACAAAAGAGGAAAGAGAAAATACAACTACATCCTCCAACTCAAATATGGATCAGATGGAAATACGACCGATAGGGTCTTATCTTTGGGTGAGCGTGCTTTAGTCGAGGAAGCAATATATCCTTGAGGATATATTGCTTATAATTTGCATGGAATTGCTAACATAAAAGCATGTTAATGCTTGAATGCAACGTAGTCTAGCAGTCTTCGCAATATAGTAAAATCTTTTTTCTAACAAACTGACGATTCGCAAGTAACCTCTTCCTCCTCCTTTGACCGCTCCACCTTTGACCGCTCCTCCTTTGACCGCTCCTCCTTTGACCGCTCCTCCTTGGACCGCTCCTCCTTTGGCCGCTCCTCCTTTGGCCGCTCCTCCTTTGGCCACTCCTCCTTTGGCCGCTCCTCCTTTGGCCGCTCCTCCTTTGGCCGCTCCTCCTTTGGCCGCTCCTCCCTTGGCCGCTCCTCCTTTGGCCGCTCCTCCTTTGGCCGCTCCTCCCTTGACCGCTCCTCCTTTGGCTGCTCCACCTTTGGCTGCTCCGCCTTTGGCTGCTCCTCATTTGGCTCCTCCTCCTTTGGCTCCTCCTCCTTTGGCTGCTCCTCCTTTGGCTCCTCCT